>CAKAJE020000077.1:0-85234 GCA_916610135.2 Macropis europaea | reverse complement strand
TAATATAAAATGATCTAATCGGGTCTCTGTTTGCCCTACCCTTGAAGTTTAATAGTGCATTTTACTCGCCATTTCATGCGCTTTGAGATGCCGCTTAGCCCAATACGCTATCTGAAATAGGAGCGACGTAAATTGAACAAATGTGATAGAATTTCGCTGAATTCTTATATTAACCAAAATATAGAATGATCTAATCGGGTCTCTGATTGCCCTATCATAGAAGTTTGATAGTGCATTTTACTCGTCATTCCACGCGCTTTAAGTTGCCGCCTAGCCCAGTACGCTATCTGAAATAGGAGCTACGTAAGTTGAACAAATGTGACAGAATTACGCTGAATTCTTATATTAACCGCAATATAAAATGATCTAATCGGGTCTCTGTATGCCTTATCCTAGAAGTTTAATAGTGCATTTTACTCGCCATTTCATGCGCTTTGAGATGCCGCTTAGCCCAGTACGCTATCTGAAATATGAGCGACGTAAATTGAACAAATGTGATAGAATTGCGCTGAATTCTTATATTAACCAAAATATAAAATGATCTAATCGGGTCTCTGATAGCCCTATCATAGAAGTTTAAAAGTGCATTTCACTCGCCATTCCACGCGCTTTAAGATGCCGCCTAGCCCAGTACGCTATCTGAAAGAGGAGCGACGTAAGTTGAACAAATGTGATAGAATTACGCTGAATTCTTATATTAACCGTAATATAAAATGATCTAATCGGGTCTCTGTTTGCCTTATCCTAGAAGTTTAATAGTGCATGTTACTCGCCATTTCGTGCGCATTGAGATACCGCTTAGCCCAATACGCTATCTGAAATAGGAGCGACGTAAATTGAACAAATGTGATAGAGTTTCGCTGAATTCTTATATTAACCGTAATATAAAATGATCTATTCGGGTTTCTGTTCGCCCTACCCCAGAAGTTTAATAGAGCATTTCACTCGTCAATCCATGCGCTTTGAGATGCCGCTTAGCCCAATACGCTATCTGCAATAGGAGCGACGTAAATTGAACAAATGTGATAGAATTTCGCTGAATTCTTATATTAACCAAAATACAAAATGATCTAATCGGGTCTCTGATTGCCCTATCATAGAAGTTTAATAGTGCATTTTACTCGCCATTCTACGCGCTTTAAGATGCCGCCTAGCCCAGTACGCTATCTGAAATAGGAGCTACGTAAGTTGAACAAATGTGACAGAATTACGCTGAATTCTTATATTAACCTTAATGTAAAATGATCTAATCTGGTCTCTGTTCGCCCTACCCTAGAAGTTTAATAGTGCATTTCACTCGTCATTTCATGCGCTTTGAGATGCCGCTTAGCTCAATAAGCTATCTGAAATAGGAGCGACGTAAATTGAACAAATGTGTTAGAATTTCCCTGAATTCTTATATTAACCATAATGTAAAATGATCTAATCGGGTCTCTGTTTGCCCTACCCCAGAAGTTTAATAGTGCATTTTACTCGCCCTTCCACGCGCTTTAAGATGCCGCCTAGCCCAGTACGCTATCTGAAATAGGAGAGACGTAAATTGAACAAATGTGTTAGAATTTCCCTGAATTCTTATATTAACCATAATGTAAAATGATCTAATCGGGTCTCTGTTGGCCCTGCCCTAGAAGTTTAATAGTGCATTTCACTCCTCATTTCATGCGCTTTGAGATGCCGCTTAGCTCAATAAGCTATCTGAAATAGGAGCGACGTAAATTGAATAAATATGATAGAATTTCGCTGAATTCTTATATTAACCAAAATATAAAATGATCTAATCGGGTCTCTTATTGCCCTATCATAGAAGCTGAATAGAGCATTTTACTCGGCATTCCACGCGCTTTAAGGTGCCGCCTAGCCCAGTACGCTATCTGAAATAGGAACGACGTAAATTGAACAAAAGTGATAGAATTTTGCTGAATGATTAAATTAACCATAATATAAAATGATCTAATCGGGTCTCTGTTTGCCCTACCCTAGAAGTTTAATAGTGCATTTTACTCGCCATTTCATGCGCTTTGAGAAGCCGCTTAGCCCAATACGCTATATGAAATATGAGCGACGTAAATTGAACAAATGTGATAGAATTTCGCTGAATTCTTATATTAACCAAAATATAAAATGATCTAATCGGGTCTCTGATTGCCCTATCATAGAAGTTTAATAGTGCATTTTACTCGCCATTCCACGCGCTTTAAGCTGACGCCCAGCCCAGTAAGCTATCTGAAATAGGAGCGACGTAAATTGAACAAATGTGATAGAATTTTGCTGAATTCTTAAATTAACCATAATATAAAATGATCTAATCGGGTCTCTGTTTGCCCTACCCTAGAACTTTAATAGTGCATTTTACTCCTCATTTCATGCGCTTTGAGATGCCGCTTAGCCCAATACGCTATCTGAAATAGGAGCGACGTAAATTGAACAAATGTGATAGAATTTCGCTGAATTCTTATATTAACCAAAATATAAAATGATCTAATCGGGTCTCTGATTGCCCTATCATAGAAGTATAATTGTGCATTTTACTCGCCATTTCATGCGCTTTCAGATGCCGCTGAGCCCAATACGCTATCTGTAATAGGAGCGACGTAAATTGAACAAATGTGATAGAATTTCGCTGAATTCTTAAATTAACCATAATATAAAATGATCTAATCGTGTCTCTATTTGCCCTACCCTAGAAGTTTAATAGTGCATTTCACTTGTCATTTCATGCGCTTCGAGATGCCGCTAAGACCAATAAGCTATCTGAAATAGGAGCGACGTGAATTGAAAAAATGAGGAAGAATTATGCTGAATTCTTAAATTGACCGTAATATAAAATGATCTAATCGGGTCTCTGTTTGCCCTACCCTAGAAGTTTAATATTGCATTTCACTCGCCATTTCATGCGCTTTGAGGTGCCGCTTAGCCCAATATGCTATCTGAAATAGGAGCGACGTAAATTGAACAAATGTGATAGAATTTCCCTGAAATCTTATATAAAACAAAATATAAAATGATCTAATCGGGTCTCTGATTGCCCTACCATAGAAGTTTAGTAGTGCATTTTACTCGCCCTTCCACGCGCTTTAAGATGCCGCCTAGCCCAGTACGCTATCTGAAATAGGAGCGACGTAAGTTGAACAAATGTGATAGAATTACGCTGAATTCTTATATTAACCGTAATATAAAATGATCTAATCGGGTATCTGTTTGCCTTACCCTAGAAGTTTAATAGTGCATTTTACTCCACATTTCTTGCGCTTTGAGATGCCGCTTAGCCCAATACGCTATCTGAAATATCAGCGACGTAAATTGAACAAATGTGAGAGAATTTCGCTGAATTCTTATATTAACCAAAATATAAAATGATGTAATCGGGTCTCTGATTGCCCGATCATAGAAGCTTAGTAGTGCATTATACTCGCCCTTCCACGCGCTTTGAGATTACGCCTAGCCCAGTACGCTATCTGAAATAGGAGCGACGTAAGTTGAACAAATGTGATAGAATTACGCTGAATTCTTATATTAACCGTAATATAAAATGATCTAATCGGGTCTCTGATAGCCCTATCATAGAAGTTTAAAAGTGCATTTTACTCGCCATTCCACGCGCTTTAAGATGCCGCCTAGCCCAGTACGCTATCTGAAAGAGGAGCGACGTAAGTTGAACAAATGTCATAGAATTACGCTGAATTCTTATATTAACCGTAA
Source organism: Macropis europaea (assembly GCA_916610135.2). NCBI lineage: Eukaryota > Metazoa > Arthropoda > Insecta > Hymenoptera > Melittidae > Macropis > Macropis europaea. The sequence continues at coordinate 81,535 of CAKAJE020000077.1, read as the reverse complement.
TATAAAATGATCTAATCGGGTCTCTGTTTGCCCTACCCTTGAAGTTTAATAGTGCATTTTACTCGCCATTTCATGCGCTTTGAGATGCCGCTTAGCCCAATACGCTATCTGAAATAGGAGCGACGTAAATTGAACAAATGTGATAGAATTTCGCTGAATTCTTATATTAACCAAAATATAGAATGATCTAATCGGGTCTCTGATTGCCCTATCATAGAAGTTTGATAGTGCATTTTACTCGACATTCCACGCGCTTTAAGTTGCCGCCTAGCCCAGTACGCTATCTGAAATAGGAGCTACGTAAGTTGAACAAATGTGACAGAATTACGCTGAATTCTTATATTAACCGCAATATAAAATGATCTAATCGGGTCTCTGTATGCCTTATCCTAGAAGTTTAATAGTGCATTTTACTCGCCATTTCATGCGCTTTGAGATGCCGCTTAGCCCAGTACGCTATCTGAAATATGAGCGACGTAAATTGAACAAATGTGATAGAATTGCGCTGAATTCTTATATTAACCAAAATATAAAATGATCTAATCGGGTCTCTGATAGCCCTATCATAGAAGTTTAAAAGTGCATTTCACTCGCCATTCCACGCGCTTTAAGATGCCGCCTAGCCCAGTACGCTATCTGAAAGAGGAGCGACGTAAGTTGAACAAATGTGATAGAATTACGCTGAATTCTTATATTAACCGTAATATAAAATGATCTAATCGGGTCTCTGTTTGCCTTATCCTAGAAGTTTAATAGTGCATGTTACTCGCCATTTCGTGCGCATTGAGATACCGCTTAGCCCAATACGCTATCTGAAATAGGAGCGACGTAAATTGAACAAATGTGATAGAGTTTCGCTGAATTCTTATATTAACCGTAATATAAAATGATCTATTCGGGTTTCTGTTCGCCCTACCCCAGAAGTTTAATAGAGCATTTCACTCGTCAATCCATGCGCTTTGAGATGCCGCTTAGCCCAATACGCTATCTGCAATAGGAGCGACGTAAATTGAACAAATGTGATAGAATTTCGCTGAATTCTTATATTAACCAAAATACAAAATGATCTAATCGGGTCTCTGATTGCCCTATCATAGAAGTTTAATAGTGCATTTTACTCGCCATTCTACGCGCTTTAAGATGCCGCCTAGCCCAGTACGCTATCTGAAATAGGAGCTACGTAAGTTGAACAAATGTGACAGAATTACGCTGAATTCTTATATTAACCTTAATGTAAAATGATCTAATCTGGTCTCTGTTCGCCCTACCCTAGAAGTTTAATAGTGCATTTCACTCGTCATTTCATGCGCTTTGAAATGCCGCTTAGCTCAATAAGCTATCTGAAATAGGAGCGACGTAAATTGAACAAATGTGTTAGAATTTCCCTGAATTCTTATATTAACCATAATGTAAAATGATCTAATCGGGTCTCTGTTTGCACTACCCCAGAAGTTTAATAGTGTATTTTACTCGCCCTTCCACGCGCTTTAAGATGCCGCCTAGCCCAGTACGCTATCTGAAATAGGAGAGACGTAAATTGAACAAATGTGTTAGAATTTCCCTGAATTCTTATATTAACCATAATGTAAAATGATCTAATCGGGTCTCTGTTGGCCCTGCCCTAGAAGTTTAATAGTGCATTTCACTCCTCATTTCATGCGCTTTGAGATGCCGCTTAGCTCAATAAGCTATCTGAAATAGGAGCGACGTAAATTGAATAAATATGATAGAATTTCGCTGAATTCTTATATTAACCAAAATATAAAATGATCTAATCGGGTCTCTTATTGCCCTATCATAGAAGCTGAATAGAGCATTTTACTCGGCATTCCACGCGCTTTAAGGTGCCGCCTAGCCCAGTACGCTATCTGAAATAGGAACGACGTAAATTGAACAAAAGTGATAGAATTTTGCTGAATGATTAAATTAACCATAATATAAAATGATCTAATCGGGTCTCTGTTTGCCCTACCCTAGAAGTTTAATAGTGCATTTTACTCGCCATTTCATGCGCTTTGAGAAGCCGCTTAGCCCAATACGCTATATGAAACGTGAGCGACGTAAATTGAACAAATGTGATAGAATTTCGCTGAATTCTTATATTAACCAAAATATAAAATGATCTAATCGGGTCTCTGATTGCCCTATCATAGAAGTTTAATAGTGCATTTTACTCGCCATTCCACGCGCTTTAAGCTGACGCCCAGCCCAGTAAGCTATCTGAAATAGGAGCGACGTAAATTGAACAAATGTGATAGAATTTTGCTGAATTCTTAAATTAACCATAATATAAAATGATCTAATCGGGTCTCTGTTTGCCCTACCCTAGAACTTTAATAGTGCATTTTACTCCTCATTTCATGCGCTTTGAGATGCCGCTTAGCCCAATACGCTATCTGAAATAGGAGCGACGTAAATTGAACAAATGTGATAGAATTTCGCTGAATTCTTATATTAACCAAAATATAAAATGATCTAATCGGGTCTCTGATTGCCCTATCATAGAAGTATAATTGTGCATTTTACTCGCCATTTCATGCGCTTTCAGATGCCGCTGAGCCCAATACGCTATCTTTAATAGGAGCGACGTAAATTGAACAAATGTGATAGAATTTCGCTGAATTCTTAAATTAACCATAATATAAAATGATCTAATCGTGTCTCTATTTGCCCTACCCTAGAAGTTTAATAGTGCATTTCACTTGTCATTTCATGCGCTTCGAGATGCCGCTAAGACCAATAAGCTATCTGAAATAGGAGCGACGTGAATTGAAAAAATGAGGAAGAATTATGCTGAATTCTTAAATTGACCGTAATATAAAATGATCTAATCGGGTCTCTGTTTGCCCTACCCTAGAAGTTTAATATTGCATTTCACTCGCCATTTCATGCGCTTTGAGGTGCCGCTTAGCCCAATATGCTATCTGAAATAGGAGCGACGTAAATTGAACAAATGTGATAGAATTTCCCTGAAATCTTATATAAAACAAAATATAAAATGATCTAATCGGGTCTCTGATTGCCCTACCATAGAAGTTTAGTAGTGCATTTTACTCGCCCTTCCACGCGCTTTAAGATGCCGCCTAGCCCAGTACGCTATCTGAAATAGGAGCGACGTAAGTTGAACAAATGTGATAGAATTACGCTGAATTCTTATATTAACCGTAATATAAAATGATCTAATCGGGTATCTGTTTGCCTTACCCTAGAAGTTTAATAGTGCATTTTACTCCACATTTCTTGCGCTTTGAGATGCCGCTTAGCCCAATACGCTATCTGAAATATCAGCGACGTAAATTGAACAAATGTGAGAGAATTTCGCTGAATTCTTATATTAACCAAAATATAAAATGATGTAATCGGGTCTCTGATTGCCCGATCATAGAAGCTTAGTAGTGCATTATACTCGCCCTTCCACGCGCTTTGAGATTACGCCTAGCCCAGTACGCTATCTGAAATAGGAGCGACGTAAGTTGAACAAATGTGATAGAATTACGCTGAATTCTTATATTAACCGTAATATAAAATGATCTAATCGGGTCTCTGATAGCCCTATCATAGAAGTTTAAAAGTGCATTTTACTCGCCATTCCACGCGCTTTAAGATGCCGCCTAGCCCAGTACGCTATCTGAAAGAGGAGCGACGTAAGTTGAACAAATGTCATAGAATTACGCTGAATTCTTATATTAACCGCAATATAAAATGATCTAATCGGGTCTCTGTTTGCCCTACCCTTGAAGTTTAATAGTGCATTTTACTCGCCATTTCATGCGCTTTGAGATGCCGCTTAGCCCAATACGCTATCTGAAATAGGAGCGACGTAAATTGAACAAATGTGATAGAATTTCGCTGAATTCTTATATTAACCAAAATATAGAATGATCTAATCGGGTCTCTGATTGCCCTATCATAGAAGTTTGATAGTGCATTTTACTCGACATTCCACGCGCTTTAAGTTGCCGCCTAGCCCAGTACGCTATCTGAAATAGGAGCTACGTAAGTTGAACAAATGTGACAGAATTACGCTGAATTCTTATATTAACCGTAATATAAAATGATCTAATCGGGTCTCTGTATGCCTTATCCTAGAAGTTTAATAGTGCATTTTACTCGCCATTTCATGCGCTTTGAGATGCCGCTTAGCCCAGTACGCTATCTGAAATATGAGCGACGTAAATTGAACAAATGTGATAGAATTGCGCTGAATTCTTATATTAACCAAAATATAAAATGATCTAATCGGGTCTCTGATAGCCCTATCATAGAAGTTTAAAAGTGCATTTCACTCGCCATTCCACGCGCTTTAAGATGCCGCCTAGCCCAGTACGCTATCTGAAAGAGGAGCGACGTAAGTTGAACAAATGTGATAGAATTACGCTGAATTCTTATATTAACCGTAATATAAAATGATCTAATCGGGTCTCTGTTTGCCTTATCCTAGAAGTTTAATAGTGCATGTTACTCGCCATTTCGTGCGCATTGAGATACCGCTTAGCCCAATACGCTATCTGAAATAGGAGCGACGTAAATTGAACAAATGTGATAGAGTTTCGCTGAATTCTTATATTAACCGTAATATAAAATGATCTATTCGGGTTTCTGTTCGCCCTACCCCAGAAGTTTAATAGAGCATTTCACTCGTCAATCCATGCGCTTTGAGATGCCGCTTAGCCCAATACGCTATCTGCAATAGGAGCGACGTAAATTGAACAAATGTGATAGAATTTCGCTGAATTCTTATATTAACCAAAATATAAAATGATCTAATCGGGTCTCTGATTGCCCTATCATAGAAGTTTAATAGTGCATTTTACTCGGCATTCCACGCGCTTTAAGGTGCCGCCTAGCCCAGTACGCTATCTGAAATAGGAACGACGTAAATTGAACAAAAGTGATAGAATTTTGCTGAATGATTAAATTAACCATAATATAAAATGATCTAATCGGGTCTCTGTTTGCCCTACCCTAGAAGTTTAATAGTGCATTTTACTCGCCATTTCATGCGCTTTGAGATGCCGCTTAGCCCAATACGCTATATGAAACGTGAGCGACGTAAATTGAACAAATGTGATAGAATTTCGCTGAATTCTTATATTAACCAAAATATAAAATGATCTAATCGGGTCTCTGATTGCCCTATCATAGAAGTTTAATAGTGCATTTTACTCGCCATTCCACGCGCTTTAAGCTGACGCCCAGCCCAGTAAGCTATCTGAAATAGGAGCGACGTAAATTGAACAAATGTGATAGAATTTTGCTGAATTCTTAAATTAACCATAATATAAAATGATCTAATCGGGTCTCTGTTTGCCCTACCCTAGAACTTTAATAGTGCATTTTACTCCTCATTTCATGCGCTTTGAGATGCCGCTTAGCCCAATACGCTATCTGAAATAGGAGCGACGTAAATTGAACAAATGTGATAGAATTTCGCTGAATTCTGGAATTAACTATAATATAAAATGATCTAATCGGGTCTCTGTTTGCCCTACCCTAGAAGTTTAATAGTGAATTTTACTCGCCATTCCACGCGCTTTAAGATGTCGCCTAGCCCAGTACGCTATCAGAAATAGGAGCGACGTAAATTGAAAAAATGTGATAGAATTTTGCTGAATTCTTAAATTAACCATTATATAAAATGATCTAATCGGGTCTCTGTTTGCCCTACCCTAGAAGTTTAATAGTGCATTTTCCTCGCCATTTCATGGACTTTGAGATGCTGCTTAGCCCAATACGCTAACTGAAATAGGAGCGACGTAAATTGAACAAATGTGATAGAATTTCACTGAATTCTTATGTTAACTAAAATATAAAATGATCTAATCGGGTCTCTGATTGCCCTATCATAGAAGTTTAATAGTGCATTTTACTCGCCATTCCACGCGCTTTAAGATGCCGCCTAGCCCAGTACGCTATCTGAAAGAGGAGCGACGTAAGTTGAACAAATGTGATAGAATTTCGCTGAATTCTTAAATTAACCATTATATAAAATGATCTAATCGGGACTCTGTTTGCCCTACCCTAGAAGTTTAATAGTGCATTTTACTCGCCATTTCTTGCACTTTGAGATGCCCATTAGCCCAATAAGCTGTCTGAAATAGGAGCGACGTAAATTGAACAAGTGTGACAGAATTTCCCTGAAATCTTATATTAAACAAAATATAAAATGATCTAATCGGGTCTCTGATTGGCCTATCATAGATGTTTAATAGGGTATTTTACTCGCCTTTCCACGCGCTTTAAGATGCCGCCTAGCCCAGTACGCTATCTGAAATAGGAACGACGTAAATTGAACAAATGTGATAGAATTTCGCTGAATTCTTATATTAACCGTAATATAAAATGATCTAATCGGGTCTCTGTTTGCCCTACCCTAGAAGTTTAATAGTGCATTTTACTCGTCATTTCATGCGCTTTGAGATGTCGCATAGCCCAATACGCTATCTGAAATAGGAACGACGTAAATTGAACAAATGTGATAGAATTTTACTGAATTCTTAAATTAACCATAATATAAAATGATCTAATCGGGTCTCTGTTTGCCCTACCCTTGAAGTTTAATAGTGCATTTTACTCGCCATTTCATGCGCTTTGAGATGCCGCTTAGCCCAGTACGCTATCTGAAATATGAGCGACGTAAATTGAACAAATGTGATAGAATTTCGCTGAATGCTTATATTAACCAAAATATAAAATGATCTAATCGGGTCTCTGATAGCCCTATCATAGAAGTTTAATAGTGCATTTTACTCGCCATTCCACGCGCTTCAAGATGCCGCCTAGCCCAGTACGCTATCTGTAAGAGGAGCGACGTAAGTTGAACAAATGTGATAGAATTACGCTGAATTCTTATATTAACCGTAATATAAAATGATCTAATCGGGTCTCTGTTTGCCTTATCCCAGAAGTTTAATAGTGCATGTTACTCGCCATTTCATGCGCATTGAGATGCCGCTTAGCCCAATACGCTATCTGAAATAGGAGCGACGTAAATTGAACAAATGTGATAGAATTTCGCTGAATTCTTATATTAACCGTAATATAAAATGATCTATTCGGGTTTCTGTTCGCCCTACCCCAGAAGTTTAATAGAGCATTTCACTCGTCAATCCATGCGCTTTGAGATGCCGCTTAGCCCAATACGCTATCTGCAATAGGAGCGACGTAAATTGAACAAATGTGATAGAATTTCGCTGAATTCTTATATTAACCAAAATACAAAATGATCTAATCGGGTCTCTGATTGCCCTATCATAGAAGTTTAATAGTGCATTTTACTCGCCATTCTACGCGCTTTAAGATGCCGCCTAGCCCAGTACGCTATCTGAAATAGGAGCTACGTAAGTTGAACAAATGTGACAGAATTACGCTGAATTCTTATATTAACCTTAATGTAAAATGATCTAATCTGGTCTCTGTTCGCCCTACCCTAGAAGTTTAATAGTACATTTCACTCGTCATTTCATGCGCTTTGAAATGCCGCTTAGCTCAATAAGCTATCTGAAATAGGAGCGACGTAAATTGAACAAATGTGATAGAATTTCGCTGAATTCTTATATTAACCAAAATATAAAATGATCTAATCGGGTCTCTGATTGCCCTATCATAGAAGCTTAATAGTTCATTTTACTCGCCATTCCGCGCGCTTTAAGATACCGCCTAGCCCAGTATGCTATCTGAAATAGGAGCTACGTAAATTGAACAAATGTGATAGAATTTTGCTGAATTCTTAAATTAAGCATAATATAAAATGATCTAATCGGGTCTCTGACTGCCCTACACTAGAAGTATAATAGTGCATTTTACTCGCCATTTCATGCGCTTTGAGATGCCGCTTAGACCAATACGCTATCTGAAACAGGAGCGACGTAAATTAAACAAATGTAATAGAATTTCGCTGAATTCTTATATTAACCAAAATACAAAATGATCTAATCGGGTCTCTGATTGCCCTACCCTAGAAGTTTAATAGTGCATTTTACTCGCCATGTCTTGCGCTTTGAGATGCAGCTTACCCCAATACGCTATCTGAAATAGGAGCGACGTAAATTGAACAAATGTGATAGAATTTCGCTGAATTCTTATATTAACCAAAACATAAAATGATCTAATCGGGTCTCTGTTCGCCCTAGCCTAGAAGTATAATAGTGCATTTTACTCGCCATTTCATGCGCTTTGAGATGCCGCTTAGCCCAATACGCTATCTGAAATAGGAGCGACGTAAATTGAACAAATGTGATAGAATTTCGCTGAATTCTGAAATTATCCATAATATAAAATGATCTAATCGGGTCTCTGTTTGCACTACCCCAGAAGTTTAATAGTGTATTTTACTCGCCCTTCCACGCGCTTTAAGATGCCGCCTAGCCCAGTACGCTATCTCAAGCAGGTGCGGCGTAAGTTGAACAAATGTGATAGAATTACGCTGAATTCTTATATTATCCGTAATATAAAATGATCTAATCGGTTCTCTGTTTGCCTTATCCTAGAAGTTTAATAGTACATCTTACTCGCCATTTCATGCGCTTTGAGATGCCGCCTAGCCCAATACGCTATCTGAAATAGGAGAGACGTAAATTGAACAAATGTGTTAGAATTTCCCTGAATTCTTATATTAACCATAATGTAAAATGATCTAATCGGGTCTCTGTTCGCCCTGCCCTAGAAGTTTAATAGTGCATTTCACTCCTCATTTCATGCGCATTGAGATGCCGCTTAGCTCAATAAGCTATCTGAAATAGGAGCGACGTAAATTGAATAAATATGATAGAATTTCGCTGAATTCTTATATTAACCAAAATATAAAATGATCTAATCGGGTCTCTTATTGCCCTATCATAGAAGCTGAATAGAGCATTTTACTCGGCATTCCACGCGCTTTAAGGTGCCGCCTAGCCCAGTACGCTATCTGAAATAGGAACGACGTAAATTGAACAAAAGTGATAGAATTTTGCTGAATGATTAAATTAACCATAATATAAAATGATCTAATCGGGTCTCTGTTTGCCCTACCCTAGAAGTTTAATAGTGCATTTTACTCGCCATTTCATGCGCTTTGAGATGCCGCTTAGCCCAATACGCTATATGAAACGTGAGCGACGTAAATTGAACAAATGTGATAGAATTTCGCTGAATTCTTATATTAACCAAAATATAAAATGATCTAATCGGGTCTCTGATTGCCCTATCATAGAAGTTTAATAGTGCATTCTACTCGGCATTCCACGCGCTTTAAGGTGCCGCCTAGCCCAGTACGCTATCTGAAATAGGAACGACGTAAATTGAACAAAAGTGATAGAATTTTGCTGAATGATTAAATTAACCATAATATAAAATGATCTAATCGGGTCTCTGTTTGCCTTACCCTAGAAGTTTAATAGTGCATTTTACTCGCCATTTCATGCGCTTTGAGATGCCGCTTAGCCCAATACGCTATATGAAACGTGAGCGACGTAAATTGAACAAATGTGATAGAATTTCGCTGAATTCTTATATTAACCAAAATATAAAATGATCTAATCGGGTCTCTGATTGCCCTATCATAGAAGTTTAATAGTGCATTTTACTCGCCATTCCACGCGCTTTAAGCTGACGCCCAGCCCAGTAAGCTATCTGAAATAGGAGCGACGTAAATTGAACAAATGTGATAGAATTTTGCTGAATTCTGAAATTAACCATAATATAAAATGATCTAATCGGGTCTCTGTTTGCCCTACCCTAGAACTTTAATAGTGCATTTTACTCCTCATTTCATGCGCTTTGAGATGCCGCTTAGCCCAATACGCTATCTGAAATAGGAGCGACGTAAATTGAACAAATGTGATAGAATTTCGCTGAATTCTGGAATTAACTATAATATAAAATGATCTAATCGGGTCTCTGTTTGCCCTACCCTAGAAGTTTAATAGTGAATTTTACTCGCCATTCCACGCGCTTTAAGATGTCGCCTAGCCCAGTACGCTATCAGAAATAGGAGCGACGTAAATTGAAAAAATGTGATAGAATTTTGCTGAATTCTTAAATTAACCATTATATAAAATGATCTAATCGGGTCTCTGTTTGCCCTACCCTAGAAGTTTAATAGTGCATTTTCCTCGCCATTTCATGGACTTTGAGATGCTGCTTAGCCCAATACGCTAACTGAAATAGGAGCGACGTAAATTGAACAAATGTGATAGAATTTCACTGAATTCTTATGTTAACCAAAATATAAAATGATCTAATCGGGTCTCTGATTGCCCTATCATAGAAGTTTAATAGTGCATTTTACTCGCCATTCCACGCGCTTTAAGATGCCGCCTAGCCCAGTACGCTATCTGAAAGAGGAGCGACGTAAGTTGAACAAATGTGATAGAATTTCGCTGAATTCTTAAATTAACCATTATATAAAATGATCTAATCGGGACTCTGTTTGCCCTACCCTAGAAGTTTAATAGTGCATTTTACTCGCCATTTCATGCGCTTTCAGATGCCGCTTAGCCCAATACGCTATCTGAAATAGGAGCGACGTAAATTGAACAAATGTGATAGAATTTCGCTGAATTCTTATATTAACCAAAATATAAAATGATCTAATCGGGTCTCTGTTTGCCCTACCCTAGAAGTTTAATAGTGCATTTTACTCGCCATTTCTTGCACTTTGAGATGCCCATTAGCCCAATAAGCTGTCTGAAATAGGAGCGACGTAAATTGAACAAGTGTGACAGAATTTCCCTGAAATCTTATATTAAACAAAATATAAAATGATCTAATCGGGTCTCTGATTGGCCTATCATAGATGTTTAATAGGGTATTTTACTCGCCTTTCCACGCGCTTTAAGATGCCGCCTAGCCCAGTACGCTATCTGAAATAGGAACGACGTAAATTGAACAAATGTGATAGAATTTCGCTGAATTCTTATATTAACCGTAATATAAAATGATCTAATCGGGTCTCTGTTTGACCTACCCTAGAAGTTTAGTAGTGCATTTTACTCGCCCTTCCACGCGCTTTAAGATGCCGCCTAGCCCAGTACGCTATCTGAAATAGGAGCGACGTAAGTTGAACAAATGTGATAGAATTACGCTTTATTCTTATATTAACCGTAATATGAAATGATCTAATCGGGGATCTGTTTGCCTTACCCTAGAAGTTTAATAGTGCATTTTACTCGCCATTTCATGCGCTTTCAGATGCCGCTTAGCCCAATACGCTATCTTTAATAGGAGCGACGTAAATTGAACAAATGTGATAGAATTTCGCTGAATTCTTAAATTAACCATAATATAAAATGATCTAATCGGGACTCTGTTTGCCCTACCCTAGAAGTTTAATAGTGCATTTCGCTTGTCATTTCATGCGCTTCGAGATGCCGCTAAGACCAATAAGCTATCTGAAATAGGAGCGACGTGAATTGAAAAAATGAGAAAGAATTATGCTGAATTCTTAAATTGACCGTAATATAAAATGATCTAATCGGGTCTCTGTTTGCCCTACCCTAGAAGTTTAATATTGCATTTCACTCGCCATTTCATGCGCTTTGAGGTGCCGCTTAGCCCAATATGCTATCTGAAATAGGAGCGACGTAAATTGAACAAATGTGATAGAATTTCCCTGAAATCTTATATAAAACAAAATATAAAATGATCTAATCGGGTCTCTGTTTGCCCTACCCTAGAAGTATAGTAGTGCATTTTACTCGCCCTTCCACGCGCTTTGAGGTGCCGCTTAGCCCAATACGCTATCTGAAATATCAGCGACGTAAATTGAACAAATGTGAGAGAATTTCGCTGAATTCTTATATTAACCAAAATATAAAATGATGTAATCGGGTCTCTGAGTGCCCGATCATAGAAGTTTAGTAGTGCATTATACTCGCCCTTCCACGCGCTTTGAGATTCCGCCTAGCCCAGTACGCTATCTGAAATAGGAGCGACGTAAGTTGAACAAATGTGATAGAATTACGCTGAATTCTTATATTAACCGTAATATAAAATGATCTAATCGGGTCTCTGTTTGCCCTACCCTAGAAGTTTAATAGTGCATTTTACTCGACATTTCATGCGCTTTGAGATGTCGCATAGCCCAATACGCTATCTGAAATAGGAACGACGTAAATTGAACAAATGTGATAGAATTTTTCTGAATTCTTAAATTAACCATAATATAAAATGATCTAATCGGGTCTCTGTTTGCCCTACCCTTGAAGTTTAATAGTGCATTTTACTCGCCATTTCATGCGCTTTGAGATGCCGCTTAGCCCAATACGCTATCTGAAATAGGAGCGACGTAAATTGAACAAATGTGATAGAATTACGCTGAATTCTTATATTAACCGTAATATAAAATGATCTAATCGGGTCTCTGTTTGCCTTATCCTAGAAGTTTAATAGTGCATGTTACTCGCCATTTCATGCGCATTGAGATGCCGCTTAGCCCAAAACGCTATCTGAAATAGGAGCGACGTAAATTGAACAAATGTGATAGAATTTCGCTGAATTCTTATATTAACCAAAATACAAAATGATCTAATCGGGTCTCTGATTGCCCTATCATAGAAGTTTAATAGTGCATTTTACTCGCCATTCTACGCGCTTTAAGATGCCGCCTAGCCCAGTACGCTATCTGAAATAGGAGCTACGTAAGTTGAACAAATGTGACAGAATTACGCTGAATTCTTATATTAACCTTAATGTAAAATGATCTAATCTGGTCTCTGTTCGCCCTACCCTAGAAGTTTAATAGTGCATTTCACTCGTCATTTCATGCGCTTTGAGATGCCGCTTAGCCCAATAAGCTATCTGAAATAGGAGCGACGTAAATTGAACAAATGTGATAGAATTTCGCTGAATTCTTATATTAACCAAAATATAAAATGATCTAATCGGGTCTCTGATTGCCCTATCATAGAAGTTTAATAGTGCATTTTACTCGGCATTCCACGCGCTTTAAGGTGCCGCCTAGCCCAGTATGCTATCTGAAATAGGAACTACGTAAATTGAACAAATGTGATAGAATTTTGCTGAATTCTTAAATTAAGCATAATATAAAATGATCTAATCGGGTCTCTGTTTGCCCTACCCTAGAAGTTTAATAGTGCATTTTACTCGCCATTTCATGCGCTTTGAGATGCCGCTTAGCCCAATACGCTATATGAAACGTGAGCGACGTAAATTGAACAAATGTGATAGAATTTCGCTGAATTCTTATATTAACCAAAATATAAAATGATCTAATCGGGTCTCTGATTGCCCTACACTAGAAGTATAATAGTGCATTTTACTCGCCATGTCTTGCGCTTTGAGATGCCGCTTAGCCCAATAAGCTATCTGAAATAGGAGCGACGTAAATTGAACAAATGTGATAGAATTTCGCTGAATTCTTATATTAACCAAAATACAAAATGATCTAATCGGGTCTCTGATAGCCCTATCATAGAAGTTTAATAGTGCATTTTACTCGCCATTCCACGCGCTTTAAGATGCCGCCTAGCCCAGTACGCTATCTGAAAGAGGAGTGACGTAAGTTGAACAAATGTGATAGAATTACGCTGAATTCTTATATTAACCGTAATATAAAATGATCTAATCGGGTATCTGTTTGCCTTACCCTAGAAGTTTAATAGTGCATTTTAATCGCCATTTCATGGGCTTTGAGATGCCGCTTAGCCCAATACGCTATCTGAAATAGGAGCGACGTAAATTGAACAAATGTGATAGAATTTCGGTGAATTCTTAAATTAACCATAATATAAAATGATCTAATCGGGTCTCTGTTTGCCCTACCCTAGAAGTTTAATAGTGCATTTTACTCGCCATTTCATGCGCTTTCAGATGCCGCTAAGCCCAATAAGCTATCTGAAATAGGAGCGACGTAAATTGAACAAATGTGACAGAATTTCCCTGAAATCTTATATTAAACAAAATATAAAATGATCTAATCGGGTCTCTGATTGCCCTATCATAGAAGTTTAATAGTGCATTTTACTCGCCATTTCATGCGCATTGAGATGCCGCTTAGCCCAATACGCTATCTGAAATAGGAGCAACGTAAATTGAACAAATATGATAGAATTTCGCTGAATTCTTAAATTAACCATAATATAAAATGATCTTATCGGGTCTCTGTTTGCCGTACCCTAGAAGTTTAATAGTGCATTTTACTCGACATTTCTTGCGCTTTGAGATGCCGCTTAGCCCAATACGCTATCTGAAATATCAGCGACGTAAATTGAACAAATGTGAGAGAATTTCGCTGAATTCTTATATTAACCAAAATATAAAATGATGTAATCGGGTCTCTGATTGCCCTATCATAGAAGTTTAGTAGTGCATTTTACTCGCCCTTCCACGCGCTTTGAGATGCCGCCTAGCCCACTACGCTATCTGAAATAGGAGCGACGTAAGTTGAACAAATGTGATAGAATTACGCTGAATTCTTATATTAACCGTAATATAAAATGATCTAATCGGGTCTCTGTTTGCCCTACCCTAGAAGTTTAATAGTGCATTTTACTCGTTATTTCATGCGCTTTGAGATGTCGCATAGCCCAATACGCTATCTGAAATAGGAACGACGTAAATTGAACAAATGTGATAGAATTTTACTGAATTCTTAAATTAACCATAATATAAAATGATCTAATCGGGTCTCTGTTTGCCCTACCCTTGAAGTTCAATAGTGCATTTTACTCGCCATTTCATGCGCTTTGAGATGCCGCTTAGCCCAATACGCTATCTGAAATAGGAGCGACGTAAATTGAACAAATGTGATAGAATTTCGCTGAATTCTTATATTAACCAAAATATAAAATGATCTAATCGGGTCTCTGATGGCCCTATCATAGAAGTTTGATAGTGCATTTTACTCGACATTCCACGCGCTTAATGTTGCCGCCTAGCCCAGTACGCTATATGAAATAGGAGCTACGTAAGTTGAACAAATGTGACAGTATTACGCTGAATTCTTATATTAACCGCAATATAAAATGATCTAATCGGGTCTCTGTTTGCCTTATCCTAGAAGTTTAATAGTGCATTTTACTCGCCATTTCATGCGCTTTGAGATGCCGCTTAGCCCAGTACGCTATCTGAAATATGAGCGACGTAAATTGAACAAATGTGATAGAATTTCGCTGAATTCTTATATTAACCAAAATATAAAATGATCTAATCGGGTCTCTGATAGCCCTATCATAGAAGTTTAATAGTGCATTTTACTCGCCATTCCACGCGCTTCAAGATGCCGCCTAGCCCAGTACGCTATCTGTAAAAGGAGCGACGTAAGTTGAACAAATGTGATAGAATTACGCTGAATTCTTATATTAACCGTAATATAAAATGATCTAATCGGGTCTCTGTTTGCCTTATCCTAGAAGTTTAATAGTGCATGTTACTCGCCATTTCATGCGCATTGAGATGCCGCTTAGCCCAATACGCTATCTGAAATAGGAGCGACGTAAATTGAACAAATGTGATAGAATTTCGCTGAATTCTTATATTAACCGTAATATAAAATGATCTATTCGGGTTTCTGTTCGCCCTACCCCAGAAGTTTAATAGAGCATTTCACTCGTCAATCCATGCGCTTTGAGATGCCGCTTAGCCCAATACGCTATCTGAAATAGGAGCGACGTAAATTGAACAAATGTGATAGAATTTTACTGAATTCTTAAATTAACTATAATATAAAATGATCTAATCGGGTCTCTGTTTGCCCTACCCTTGAAGTTTAATAGTGCATTTTACTCGCCATTTCATGCGCTTTGAGATGCCGCTTAGCCCAATACGCTATCTGAAATAGGAGCGACGTAAATTGAACAAATGTGATAGAATTTCGCTGAATCCTTATATGAACCAAAATATAAAATGATCTAATCGGGTCTCTGATTGCCCTATCATAGAAGTTTGATAGTGCATTTTACTCGACATTTCACGCGCTTAAAGTTGCCGCCTAGCCCAGTACGCTATCTGAAATAGGAGCTACGTAAGTTGAACAAATGTGACAGAATTACGCTGAATTCTTATATTAACCGCAATATAAAATGATCTAATCGGGTCTCTGTTTGCCTTATCCTAGAAGTTTAATAGTGCATTTTACTCGCCATTTCATGCGCTTTGAGATGCCGCTTAGCCCAGTACGCTATCTGAAATATGAGCGACGTAAATGGAACAAATGTGATAGAATTTCGCTGAATTCTTATATTAACCAAAATATAAAATGATCTAATCGGGTCTCTGATAGCCCTATCATAGAAGTTTAATAGTGCATTTTACTCGCCATTCCACGCGCTTCAAGATGCCGCCTAGCCCAGTACGCTATCTGAAAGAGGAGCGACGTAAGTTGAACAAATGTGATAGAATTACGCTGAATTCTTATATTAACCGTAATATAAAATGATCTATTCGGGTTTCTGTTCGCCCTACCCCAGAAGTTTAATGGAGCATTTCACTCGTCAATCCATGCGCTTTGAGTTGCCGCTTAGCCCAATACGCTATCTGAAATAGGAGCGACGTAAATTGAACAAATGTAATAGAATTTCGCTGAATTCTTATATTAACCAAAATATAAAATGATCTAATCGGGTCTCTGATTGCCCTATCATAGAAGTTTAATAGTGCATTTTACTCGCCATTCCACGCGCTTTAAGATGCCGCCTATCCGAGTACGCTATTTGAAATAGGAGCGACGTAAATTGAAAAATGTGATAGAATTTCCCTGAATTCTTATATTAACCATAATGTAAAATGATCTAATCGGGTCTCTGTTTGCCCTTCCCTAGAAGTTTAATAGTGCATTTCACTCGTCATTTCATGCGCTTTGAGATGCCGCTAAGCCCAATAAGCCATCTGAATAGGAGCGACGTAAATTGAACAAATGTGATAGAATTTCGCTGAATTCTTATATTAACCTTAATGTAAAATGATCTAATCGGGTCTCTGTTCGCCTTACCCTAGAAGTTTAATAGTGCATTTCGCTCGTAATTGCATGCGCTTTGAGATGCCGCATAGCGCAATTAGCTATCTGAAATAGGAGCGACGTAAATTGAACAAATGTGATAGAATTTCGCTGAATTCTTGTATTAACCAAAATATAAAATGATCTAATCGGGTCTCTGATTGCCTTATCATAGAAGTTTAATAGTGCATTTCACTCGCCATTCCACGCGCTTTAAGATGCCGCCTAGCCCAGTACGCTATCTGAAATAGGAACGACGTAAATTGAACAAATGTGATAGAATTTTGCTGAATTCTTAAATTAACCATAATATAAACTGATCTAATCGGGTCTCTGTTTGCCCTACCCTAGAAGTTTAATAGTGCGTTTTACTCGCCATTTCATGCGCTTTCAGATGCCGCTTAGCCCAATACGGTATCTGAAATATCAAAGACGTAAATTGAACAAATGTGATAGAATTTCGCTGAATTCTTATATTACCCTGAATGTAAAATAATCTAATCGGGTCTCTGATCGCCCTACCCTAGAAGTTTAATAGTGCATTTGACTCGTAATTGCATGCGCTTTGAGATGCCGCATAGCCCAATTAGCTATATGAAATAGGAGCGACGTAAATTGAACAAATGTGATAGAATTTCGCTGAATTCTTGTATTAACCAAAATATAAAATGATCTAATCGGGTCTCTGATTGCCATATCATAGAAGTTTAATAGTGCATTTCACTCGCCATTCCACGCGCTTTAAGATGCCGCCTAGCCCAGTACGCTATCTGAAATAGGAACGACGTAAATTGAACAAATGTGATAGGATTTTGCAGAATTCTTAAATTAACCATAATATAAAATGATCTAATCGGTTCTCTGGTTGCCCTACCCTAGAAATTTAACAGTGCATTTTACTCGCCATTTCATGCGCTTTGAGATGCCGCTTAGCCCAATACGCTATCTGAAATAGGAGCGACGTAAGTTGAAGAAATGTGATAGAATTTCGCTTAATTCTTTTATTAACCATAATGTAAAATGATCTAATGGGGTCTCTGATTGCCCTATCATAGAAGTTTAGTAGTGCATTTTACTCGACATTCCACGCGCTTTAAGAAGCCGCCTAGCCCTGTAGGCTATCTGAAATAGAAGCGACGAAAGTTGAACAAATGTGATAGAATTACGCTGCATTCTTATATTAACCGTAATATAAAATGATCTAATCGGGTCTCTGTTTGCCTTATCCTAGAAGTTTAATAGTGCATTATACTCGCCATTTCATGCGCTTTGAGATGCCGCTTAGCCCAATACGCTATCTGAAATAGGTGCGACGTAAGTTGAACAAATGTGATAGAATTTCGCTGAATTCTTTTATTAACCATAATGTAAAATGATCTAATCGGGTCTATGCTCGCCCTAGCCTAAAAGTTTAATAGTGCATTTTATTCGCCATTGCATGCGCTTTGAGATGCCGCTTAGCCCAATACGCTATCTGAAATAGGAGCGACCTAAATTGAACGAATGTGATAGAATTTTGCTGTATTCTTATATTAACCATAATATAAAATGATCTAATCGGGTCTCTGTTTGCCCTATCCTAGAACTTTAATAGTGCATTTTATTCGCCATTTCATACGCTTTGAATGCCGCTTTGCCCAATACGCTATCTGAAATAGGAGCGACGTAAATTGAACAAATGTGATAGAATTTCACTGAATTCTTATATTAACCAAAATAGAAAATGATCTAATCG
The DNA here is from genome assembly GCA_916610135.2 of Macropis europaea. Classification (NCBI taxonomy): domain Eukaryota; kingdom Metazoa; phylum Arthropoda; class Insecta; order Hymenoptera; family Melittidae; genus Macropis; species Macropis europaea. The sequence goes on along the minus strand of CAKAJE020000077.1, from coordinate 62,864 downwards.
GGTCTCTGATTGCCCTAGCATAGAAGTTTAATAGTGCATTTTACTCGCCATTCCGAGCGCGTTAAGATGCCGCATAGCCCAATACGCTATCTGAAATAGAAGCGACGTAAATTGAACAAATGTGATAGAATTTCGCTGAATTCTTAAATTAACTATAATATAAAATGATCTAATCGGGTCACTGATTGCCCTACCCTAGAAGTTTAATAGTGCATTCTACTTGCCATTTCATGCGCTTTGAGATGCCGCTTAGCACAATACGCTATCTGAAATAGGAACGACGTAAATTGAACAAATGTGATAGAATTTCGCTGAATTCTTAAATTAACCATAATATAAAATGATCTAATCGGGTCCCTGTTTGCCCTACCCTAGAAGTTGAATAGTGCATTTCACTCGTCATTTCATGCGCTTTGAGATGCCGCTTAGCCCAATACGCTATCTGAAATAGGAGCGACGTAAATTGAACAAATGTGATAGAATTTCGCTGAATTCTTATATTAACGAAAGTATAAAATGATCTAATCTAGTGAGGTGAATGTGTGCGTAATGGATAACTCCGATTTGCGTTACACGCTCAATTTATTTACAATTAATATAACAGAATAAGAACAGGTATTGTCTGCGTCGCACGGTCGTACACGTGGTGAGTCGTAAGAGGTTCTGCCTCGTGTTCTCGTATGGTGACCGCGGCGCGCGGTCAGAAAACAACAGAAAAAACTCGTCGCGCAATCGGCAACCGTCGTCCGTCGCCGGTCTACGACGCGCCTGTGTTCGTACACTTTTAAAGAAAGATAGACCGTAAGCATTTAAAGAAAAGAAACTAAGCGAGGGTAATATCTCGATCTTTCACGGCAGGGATGTGGTAGCAGTGCCGTAGCTGCTACATCACCCCCCTGCCAGTGATTTACCTAATCACGAAAATCCAGCTTGAAATCTGTCGAGAAATCGTACTCGCCTACCTGCGCGGGTGGTAAATTGTGGTGTTACAATATCGCGAGATACATTTGGTTCTGTGTCGGAATTATTACAATTTTTATGTGTTAAATGATCACTTACAATATACGCGGGTTTTAACCTCTCGATTGAAATTGTGACATGTTTTCCTTGACGGTCTATTAGAAAAGTTTTATGTCCGCGGCTAATGACACGATATGGTCCATCATAAGGTTGTTGTAGAATGCCTTTCGATGCGTCGTGTCGTATGAAAACATGCTCGGAACTGGCAAGGTCTTTGTACACGAAGGTCCGCCGTGACCCATGGTGAGAACCTGCGACTGGACTCAGATCCTGGAAATGTTGTCGCAGTTCCTTTACAAATGAAGTTGCGTCAGTGTCAGCTTCACCTGGACGTGGAGACAGGAATTCTCCAGGAAGTCGCAATGGTTCGCCGTACACCAACTCTGCTGTCGTTGCTTGTAAATCTTCCCTCCAGGCTGAACGAATACCCAGCAACGTGGTGGGAAGAATCTCTGTCCAACGTTGATTTTCATGGCAACGTATGGCTGCCTTTAACTGACGGTGGAACCTTTCCACCATCCCATTAGCCGCCGGGTGATATGCCGTAGTTCTTAGATGTCTGCTACCTGTTAACAAACTTAATTGTTTAAAAAGATTGGACTCAAATTGTCTACCTTGGTCCGTGGTGATCCTTAGCGGCGTTCCAAACCGAACAATCCACCCCTCGTAAAAGGCTCGAGCTACTGTGGCTGCTTCCTGGTCGCGGAGAGGTATTGCTTCAGGCCAGCGCGTAAAGCGATCCACGCAGGTAAGGCAATATCTGTATCCTTCGGAGACCGGTAGGATGACAATGTCCAAATGAACATGTTCGAACCTCGCCGATGGTCGCGAAAAAGAACCGAGGGGTGCTGATACGTGCCTGGTGATCTTGGAGCGTTGACATTGGATACAGTTCCGGGCCCATCTTCTGCAGTCTGTTTTGATCGATGGCCAAACGTACCTTTGCGTGATCAGTTTGACAGTGGCGTTGATTCCTGGATGCGATATTTTGTGTAGTGCGTTGAATGCAGTTTGACGAAACGATTTTGTGAGGAAAGGGCGAACGGTGTCTGTAGATATGTCGCAGTAAATTTGTTGTGTACTTCCAGGAATGGATATGCGTTTTAAATTCAAACCGGTGTTGCCTTGTAAGTACGTCAGTAATTCCTCGTCTTCTTCTTGCGATTTGGCCAGCATTTCAAAATCCAAAGTCTCTTCGATTTCGTCCACTCTTGACAACGCATCGGCGACAACGTTATCTCGACCTGCTACGTGGCGGATGTCCGTTGAGAATTCACTAATGAAGCTGAGATATCGAAATTGTCTTGGGGTGAATTTTTCTGGTTTCTGTTGGAAAGCGTAAATGATTGGTTTGTGGTCTGTGAAGATGGTGAAGGTTCTTCCCTCGATCATATAACGGAAATATTTGACTGCGAGGTAGATAGCGAGCAATTCTCTGTCGTATGTAGCGTATTTCTGTTCCGTTGAGCTGAGTTTTTTTGAAAAGAAACCCAGTGGTTCCCAATTATCACCGATGCGTTGTTGAAGCGCGGCGCCAACAGCAGAATTCGAGGCGTCGCATATGATGGCCAATGGTGCGTCGATTTCAGGGTGTGTTAGTAGAGTAGCCTCTACTAACGCCTTTTTAGAGTCTTCAAATGCTGCGGTGGCGTCTGGTGTCCAATTTACAGGTGCGCTGCCTTTTATATTGTCCGCCAGCATGTCGTTCAGAGGTGCATGTACCTGTGCGGCTTTAGGTATGAAACGTCTATAAAAATTTACCATACCTAAAAACTGCCGTAATTGTTTCGCTGTGGTCGGCCGTGGATACTTTAAAATGGCCTCAACCTTTTCGGTGGATGGTCGGGTGCCTGATTCCGACACCAGGTAGCCTAAAAATTTTAACTCCGTCCTTCCGAAGATACATTTTGCAGTATTTATCACTATACCGTATTGTTTTAGCCGTTCAAAAACTATCTTGAGGTGTTGAAGGTGTTCCTCTTCGGATGTTGAAGCCACCAGTATGTCGTCAATGTATGCGAAACAAAAGTTCAAACCTCGCAACGCTTCATCGATAAAGCGCTGAAAGGTTTGAGCCGCGTTGCGTAACCCAAACGACATGAACGGAAATTCGAATAATCCGAAAGGAGTGGTAATAGCTGTCTTCGGAATATCTTCGGGTGCAACGGGGATTTGGTTGTAAGCTCGAACGAGATCAATGGTAGAAAAAATTTTCTTACCCCGCAAAGTTTGTGTAAAATCTTCAATATGCCTGACGGGATATCGGTCCGGCAAGGTCCTGGCGTTGAGAGCACGATAATCGCCACATGGTCTCCATTCGTCACTTCCTTTTTTGGGTACCATGTGCAAAGGTGACGACCAGCTACTCTCCGACGGTCGGGTTGTTCCTAATCGCGACATGGTTTCAAATTCCTTTTTGGCTGCCTGTAGCCTACCTGGTGCAAGACGCCGTGGTTTGTAGGTAACAGGTGGACCTGGTGCAGTACGAATGTGGTGCATCGTGCTGTGTTTTGGTTCGGAAGGTGTTCCTTCCGGTTTCGTAATTTCGGGAAATCGCTGGAGTAGAACATGATAAGCGGATTCCCCGAAGACTGTTTTGATGCTCGGGACGGCTTCGCGGGCAGGCATTCCTCGTGTCGAGAGAGACGTCACTTGATCTAAGAGACGGCGATTGCGAACGTCTACCATTAGTCCGAAGTGAGCGAGGAAATCGACCCCGATTATGGGCCTGGAGACGTCGGCGATTACGAATCTCCATGTGAAAACCCGACGTAACCCTAAATTGAGAGTTAAAGTCGTAGTCCCGTACGTTGCGATGGTGGTGCCATTCGCTGCGGAAAGCTCGTAGGATGATTTTTCGCGCCGTCCTCGGATCATTGCTCGTGGAAAAACACAGAGGTCGGCGCCTGTGTCGACCAAAAATTGCGTCTTCGTGTCGTGATCGATGACGAAGAGACGGCGTAAAGTCGGGCTGGGGTCGCTAGCCGTCGTTAACGACTGCCCGGAATGTTTCCCGCCTGGAAGGTGCACGGCTTAATGCAGTCCCTTGCGTCGGTACCGAAACTCCAGTGGTACCAGCAAATTCCATCCTTGCCATGTGTGCGCTTCCTCGATCGAGATCCGGAACGGCTCCGAGGACGTGAACGGGATCGAGGCTCCCTATCTCTCCGCGAGGTACGATCGCTCGTCATTTCTTGACGAAGCGCCGCTATTTCTTCTCGTTGCGACAGAGCGAGCTGCGACATTTTCAGTTGCAATAAAGCCTCGAGGGACCTACCTGCGTCGATTTCCTGCGGCGCCGAGGGTGACGCTTCGGCAATTTGATGGCGATGAGGCCTGGCATCGGTGATAGCGTCCGCCAGCTCGGCCACTTTGTCCAGTTCCGTGTCCTTCTGCGTGGCTAAAATTACCTGCGTGCTCGTCGGTAACCTCCCTAGCCAAAGGGTTCGCAATAAGGCGTCTGATACTTGCGTCCCGGCTAGGCTGCGCAGATGCCTCAAAAATTGCGAAGGTTTCCGATCGCCGATTTCCTCATGCTCCAGGAGGCGTCGCGTCTTCTGCTCTTGAGACACGCTCAAACGTCGGATCAGCTCGGTTTTTAGTTTTTCATACTGACCGGTCGCTGGCGGGTTCATTATTATGTCTCGAACCTCTGTGGCGTAACGTGGATCCAGGGCACTCAGGATATACCCGAACCTGGTGCTGTCGGTGGTCACTCCGGATACCTCGAAACTCCTTTCCACCATGCTGAACCACATTTCCGGATCGCTAGGACAAAAATCCGGTATACGAACGGCGACTCTTTCTATCGACGCTCTGCTCGTGGAGGCGTTGGCAGGGATATCCGCGTTCATGGCTGTATTGCTGCTTCAGCGGAGAGATCACTTACACTTTTAGCAGTTCTGCGCGAATTACACTATTGTATAAAAAGTTCACGGAAGTCTTTGAAGAAATACGGTCGATGGAGAAAAAAAAAAAATTTTGACTTGTCACGATCACGATCACGATCACAATCACTTCACGATCACGTCGCGATCACGTCGGGGTCACCAATAATTGAGGTGAATGTGTGCGTAATGGATAACTCCGATTTGCGTTACACGCTCAATTTATTTACAATTAATATAACAGAATAAGAACAGGTATTGTCTGCGTCGCACGGTCGTACACGTGGTGAGTCGTAAGAGGTTCTGCCTCGTGTTCTCGTATGGTGACCGCGGCGCGCGGTCAGAAAACAACAGAAAAAACTCGTCGCGCAATCGGCAACCGTCGTCCGCCGCCGGTCTACGACGCGCCTGTGTTCGTACACTTTTAAAGAAAGATAGACCGTAAGCATTTAAAGAAAAGAAACTAAGCGAGGGTAATATCTCGATCTTTCACGGCAGGGATGTGGTAGCAGTGCCGTAGCTGCTACACTAGTCTCTGGTTGCCCTATCATAGAAGGTTAATAGTGCATTTCACTCGCCATTCCACGCGCTTTAAGATGCCGCCTAGCCCAGTACGCTGTCTGAAATAGAAGCGACGCAAATTGAACAAGTGTGATAGAATCTCGCTGAATACTTATATTAACCTTAATGTAAAATGATCTAATCGGGTCTCTGTTTGCCCTACCCTAGAAGTTTAATAGTGCATTTCACTCGTCACTTTATGCGCTTTGAGATGCCGCTAAGCCCAATAAGCTATCGGAAATAGGAGCGACGTAAATTGAACAAATGTGGTAGAATTTCGCAGAATTCTTATGTTAACCAAAATATAAAATGATCTAATCTGGTCTCTGTTCGCCATAGCCTAGAAGTTTAATAGTGCATTTTGTTCGCCATTTCATGAGCTTTGGGATGCCGCTTAGCCCAATACGCTATCTGAAATAGGAGCGACGTAAATTGGACAAATGTGATAGAATTTCCCTGAAATCTTATATTAAACAAAATATAAAATGATCTAATCGGGTCTCTGATTGCTCTATCATTGAAGTTTAGTAGTGCATTTTACTCGCCCTTCCACGCGCTTTAAGATGCCGTCTAGCCCAGTACGCTATCTGAAATAGGAGCGACGTAAGATGAACAAATGTGATAGAATTACGCTGAATTCTTATATTAATCGTAATATAAAATGTTCTAATCGGGTCTCTGTTTGCCCTACCCTAGAAGTTTAATAGGGAATTTTATTCGCCATTTCATGCGCTTTGAGATGCCGCATAGCCTAATACGCTATTTGAAATAGGAGCGACGTAAATTGAACAAATGTGATAGAATTTCCGTGAATTCTTATATTAACCTTAATGTAAAATGATCTATTCCGGTCTCTGTTCGCCATAGCCTAGAAGTTTAATAGTGCATTTCACTCGCCATTTCATGCGCTTTGAGATGCCGCTTAGCCCAATACGCTATCTGAAATAGGAGCGACGTCAGTTGATCAAATGTGATAGAATTTCGCTGAATTCTTTTATTAACCATAATGTAAAATGATCTGATCGGGTCTCTGTTCGCCCTAGCCTAGAAGTTTAATAGTGCATTTTATTCGCCATTTCATGCGCTTTGAGATTCCGCTTAGCCGAATACGCTATCTGAAATAGGAGCGACGTAAATTGAACAAATGTGATAGAATTTCCCTGAAATCTTATATTAATCAAAATATAAAATGATCTAATCGGGTCTCTGATTGCCGTATCATAAAAGATTAGTAGTGCATTTCACTCGCCATTTCATGCGCTTTGAGATCCCGCTTAGCCCAATACGCTATCTGAGATAGGAGCGACGTAGATTGAACAAATGTGATAGAATTTCCCTGAAATCTTATATTAATCAAAATATAAAATGATCTAATCGGGTCTCTGATTGCCCTATCATAGAAGATTAGTAGTGCATTTTACTCGCCATTCCACGCGCTTTAAGATGCCGCCCAGCCCAGTACGCTATCTGAAATAGGAGCGACGTAACTTGAACAAATGTGATAGAATAACGCTGAATTCTTATATTAACCGTAATATAAAATGATCTAATCGGGTCTCTGTTTGCCTTATCCTAGAAGTTTAATAGCGCATCTTACTCGCCATTTCATGCGCTTTGAGATGCCGCTTAGCCCAATACGCTATCTGGAATAGGAGCGACGTAAATTGAACAAATGTGATAGAATTCCCGTGAATTCTTATATTAACCTTAATGTAAAATGATCCAATCGGGTCTCTGTTCGCCCTACCATAGAAGTCTAATAGTGCATTTCACCCCCCATTTCATGCGCTTTGAGATGCCGCTTAGCCCAATACGCTATCTGAAATAGGAGCGACGTAAATTGAACAAATGTGATACTATTTCCCTGAAATCTTATATTAAACAAAATATAAAATGATCTAATCGGGTCTCTGTTTGCCCTACCCTAGAAGTTTAATAGTGCATTTCACTCGTCATTTCATGCGCTTTGAGATGCCGCTAAGCCCAATAAGCTATCTGTAATAGAAGCGACGTAAATTGAACAAATGTGATAGAATTTCGTTGAATTCTTATATTAACCTTAATGTAAAATGATCTAATCGGGTCTCTGTTCGCCCTAGCCTAGTAGTTTAATAGTGCATTTCATTCGCCATTTTATGCGCTTTGAGATGCCGCTTAGCCGAATACGCTATCTGAAATAGGAGCGACGTAAATTGAACAGATGTGATAGAATCTCCCTGAAATCTTATATTAACCATAATATAAAATGATCTAATCGGGTCTCTGTTCGCCCTAGCCTAGTAGTTTAATAGTGCATTTTATTCGCCATTTTATGCGCTTTGAGATACCGCTTAGCCGAATACGCTATCTGAAATAGGAGCGACGTAAATTGAACAGATGTGACAGAATCTCCCTGAAATCTTATATTAACCATAATATAAAATGATCTAATCGGGTCTCTGTTCGCCCTAGCCTTGAAGTTTAATAGTGCATTTTATTCGCCATTTCATGCGCTTTTAGATGCCGCTTAGCCTAGGACGCTATCTGAAATAGGAACGACGTAAATTGAACAAATGTGATAGAATTTCACTGAATTCTTAAATTAACCATAATATAAAATGATCTAATCGGGTCTCTGTTTGCCCTACCGTAGAAGTTTAATAGTGCATTTTACTCGCCATTGCATGGGCTTTGAGATGCCGCTAAGCCCAATAAGCTATCTGTAATAGGAGCGACGTAAATTTTACAAATGTGATAGAATTTCGTTGAATTCTTATATTAACCAATATATAAAATGATCTAATCGGGTCTCTGATTGCCCTATCATAGAAGTTTAATAGTGCACTTTACTCGCCATTCCACGCGCTTTAAGATGCCGCCTAGCCCAGTACGCTATCTGAAATAGGAGCGACGTAACTTGAACAAATGTGATAGAATCACGCTGCATTCTTATATTAACCGTAATATAAAATGATCTAATCGGGTCTCTGATTGCCCTATCATAGAAGTTTAATAGTGCACTTTACTCGCCATTCCACGCGCTTTAAGATGCCGCCTAGCCCAGTACGCTATCTGAAATAGGAGCGACGTAAATTGAACAAATGTGGTAGAATTTCCCTGAAATCTTATATTAAACAAAATATAAAATGATCTAATCTGGTCTCTGATTGCCCTATCATAGAAGGTTAATAGTGCATTTTACTCGCCATTCTACGCGCTTGAAGATGCCGCCTAGCTCAGTACGCTGTCTGAAATAGAAGCGACGTAACTTGAACGAGTGTGATAGAATCTCGCTGAATACTTATATTAACCTTAATGTAAAATGATCTAATCGGGTCTCTGTTCGCCCTAGCCTAGAAGTTTAATAGCGCATTTTATTCGCCATTTCATGCGCCTTGAGATGCCGCTAAGCACAATACGCTATCTGAAATAGGAGCGACGTAAATTGAACAAATGTGATAGAATTTCCCTGAAATCTTATATTAAACAAAATATAAAATGATCTAATCGGGTCTCTGATTGCCCTATCATAGAAGGTTAATAGTGCATTTTGCTCGCCATTCGGCACGCTTTAAGATGCCGCTAAGCCCAATACGCTATCTGAAATAGGAGCGACGAAAGTTGAACAAAGGTGATAGAATTTCGCTGAATTATTTTATTAACCAGAATGTAAAATGATCTAATCTGGTCTCTGTTTGCCCTAGCCTAGAAGTTTAATAGTGGATTTTACTCGGCATTCCACGCGCTTTAAGATGCCGCCTAGCCCAGTACGCTATCTGAAATAGGAGCGACCTAAATTGAACGAATGTGATAGAATTTTGCAGAATTCTTAAATTAACCATAATATAAAATGATCTAATCGGGTCTCTGCTTGCCCTACCCTAGAAGTTTAATCGTGCATTTTAGTCGCCATTTCGTGCGCTTTGAGATGCCGCTTCGCCAAATACGCTATCTGAAATAGGAGCGACGTAAATTAAACAAATGTGATAGAATTTCCCTGAAATCTTATATTAAACAAAATATAAAATGATCTAATCGGGTCTCTGATTGCCCTATCATAGAAGGTTAATAGTGCATTTTGCTCGCCATTCGGCACGCTTTAAGATGCCGCGTAGCCCAGTACGCTGTCTGAAATAGGAGCGACGTGAATTGAACAAATGTGATAGAATCTCGCTGAATACTTATATTAACCTTAATGTAAAATGATCTAATCGGGTCTCTGATTGCCTTATCCTAGAAGTTTGATAGTGCATTTTACTGGCCATTTCATGCGCTTTGAGATGCCGCTTAGCCCAATACGCTATCTGAAATAGGAGCGACGTAAATTGAACAAATGTGATAGAATTTTGCTGAATTCTTAAATTAACCACAATATAAAATGATCTAATCGGGTTTCTGTTTGCCCTACCCTAGTAGTTTAATTGTGCATTTTACTCGCCATTTCATGCGCTTTTCGATGCCGCTTATCCCAATACGCTATCTGAAATAGGAGCGACGTACGTTGAACAAATGTGATAGAATTTCGCTGAATTCTTTTAAGAACCATAATGTAAAATGATCTAATCGGGTCTCTGTTCGCCCTAGCCTAGAAGTTTAATAGCGCATTTTATTCGCCATTTCATGCGCCTTGAGATGCCGCTTAGCCCAATACGCTATCTGAAATAGGAGCGACGTAAATTGAACAAATGTGATAGAATTTCCCTGAAATCTTATATTAAACAAAATATACAATGATCTAATCGGGTCTCTGATTGCCATATCATAGAAGTTTAGCAGTGCATTTTACTCGCCATTCCACGCGCTTTAAGATGCCGCCTAGCCCAGTACGCTATCTAAATTAGGAGCGACGTAAGTTGAACAAATGTGATAGAATTTCGCTGAATTCTTAAATTAACCATAACATAAAATGATCTAATCGGGTCTCTGTTTGCCCTACCCTAGAAGTTTAATAGTGCATTTCACTCGTCATTTCATGCGCTTTGAGATGCCGCTAAGCACAATAAGCTATCTGTAATACGAGCGACGTAAATTGAACAAATGTGATAGAATTTCGCTGAATTCTTATATTAACCAAAATATAAAATGATCTAATCGGGTCTCTGATTGCCCTATCATAGAAGATTAATAGTGCATTTTACTCGCCACTCCGCGCGCTTTAGGGTGCCGCCTAGCCCAGTGGGCTATCCGAAATAGGAGCGACGTACATTGAACAAATGTGATAGAATTTTGCTGAATTCTTAAATTAACCATAATATAAAATGATCTAATCGGGGCTCTGTTTGCCCTACCCTAGAAGTTTAATAGTGCATTATACTCGCCATTTCATGCGCTTTGAAATGCCGCTTAGCCCAATACGCTATCTGAAATAGGAGCGACGTAAATTGAACAAGTGTGATAGAATTTCACTGAATTCTTAAATTAACCATAATATAAAATGATCTAATCGGGTCTCTGTTTGACCTACCCTTGAAGTTTAAAAGTGCATTTTACTCGCCATTTCATGTGCTTTGAGATGCCGCATAGCCCAATACGCTATCTGGAATAGGAGCGACGTAAATTGAACAAATGTGATAGAATTTCCCTGAATTCTTATATTAACCTTAATGTAAAATGATCTAATCGGGTCTCTGTTCGCCCTACCATAGAAGTCTAATAGTGCATTTCACTCGCCATTCCACGAGCTTTAAGATGCCGCCGAGCCCAGTACGGTATCTGAAATAGGAGCGACGTAAATTGAACAAATGTGATAGAATTTTGCTGAATTCTTAAATTAACCATAATATAAAATGATCTAATCGGGTCTCTGTACGCCCTACCATAGAAATCTAATAGTGCAATTTACTCGCCATTTCATGCGCTTTGAGATGCCGCTTAGCCCAATACGCTATCTGAAATAGGAGCGACGTAAGTTGAACAAATGTGATAGAATTTCGCTGAATTCTTTTATTAATCATAATGTAAAATGATCTGAGCGGGTCTCTGTTCGCCCTAGCCTAGAAGTTTAAGAGTGCATTTTACTCGCCATTTCATGTGCTTTGAGATGCCGCATAGCCCAATACGCTATCTGGAATAGGAGCGACGTAAATTGAACAAATGTGATAGAATTTCCCTGAATTCTTATATTAACCTTAATGTAAAATGATCTTATCGTGTCTCCGTTCGCCCTACCATAGAAGTCTAATAGCGCATTTCACTCGCCATTTCATGCGCTTTGAGATGCCGCTTAGCACAATACGCTATTTGAAATAGGGGCGACGTAAATTGACCAAATGTGATAGAATTACGCTGAGTTCTTATATTATCCGTAATATCAAATGATCTAATCGGGTCTCTGTTTGCCTTAACCAAGAAGTTTAATAGTGCATTTTACTCGCCATTTCATGCGCTATGAGATGCCGCTTAGCCCAATACGCTATCTGGAATAGGAGCGACGTAAATTGTACGAATGTGATAGAATTTCCCTGAATTCTTATATTAACCTTAATGTAAAATGATGTAATCGGGCCTCTGTTTGCCCTATCATAGAAGTTTAACAGTGCATTTTACTCGCCATTTCATGCGCTTTGAGATGCCGCATAGCCCAATACGCTATCTGATATAGGAGCGACGTAAATTGAACAAATGTTATAGAATTTCGCTGAACTCTTAAATTAACCATAATATAAAATGATCTAATCGGGTCTCTGTTCGCCCTACCATAGAAGTCTAATAGTGCATTTCAGTCGCCATGCCACGCGCTTTAAGATGCGGCCGAACCCAGTACGCTATCTGAAATAGGAGCGACGTAAATTGAACAAATGTGATAGAATTTCGCTGAATTCTTAAATTAACCATAATATAAAATGATCTAATCGGGACTCTGCTTGCCCTACCCTAGAAGTTTAATAGTGCATTTTAGTCGCCATTTCATGCGCTTTGAGATGCCGCTTCGCCCAATACGCTATCTGAAATGGGAGCGACGTAAATTGGACAAATGTGATAGAATTTCCCTGAAATCTTATATTAAACAAAATATAAAATGATCTAATCGGGTCTCTGATTGCTCTATCATAGAAGATTAGTAGTGCATTTTCCTCGCCATTCCACGCGCTTTAAGATGCCGCCTAGCCCAGTACGCTATCTGAAATATGAGCGACGTAAGTTGAACAAATGTGATAGAATTACGCTGCATTCTTATATTAACCGTAATATAAAATGATGTAATCGGGCCTCTGTTTGCCTTACCCTAGAAGTTTAATAGTGCATTATACTCGCCATTTCATGCACTTTGAGATGCCGCTTAGCACAATACGCTATTTGAAATAGGGGCGACGTAAATTGAACAAATGTGATAGAATTACGCTGAATTCTTATATTATCCGTAATATCAAATGATCTAATCGGGTCTCTGTTTGCCTTAACCTAGAAGTTTAATAGTGCATTTTACTCGCCATTTCATGCGCTATGAGATGCCGCTTAGCCCAATACGCTATCTGGAATAGGAGCGACGTAAATTGAACGAATGTGATAGAATTTCCCTGAATTCTTATATTAACCTTAATGTAAAATGATGTAATCGGGCCTCTGTTTGCCCTATCATAGAAGTTTAACAGTGCATTTTACTCGCCATTTCATGCGCTTTGAGATGCCGCATAGCCCAATACGCTATCTGAAATAGGAGCGACGTAAATTGAACAAATGTGATAGAATTTCGCTGAATTCTTAAATTAACCATAATATAAAATGATCTAATCGGGTCTCTGCTTGCCCTACCCTAGAAGTTTAATAGTGCATTTTAGTCGCCATTTCATGCGCTTTGAGATGCCGCTTCGCCCAATACGCTATCTGAAATGGGAGCGACGTAAATTGGACAAATGTGATAGAATTTCCCTGAAATCTTATATTAAACAAAATGTAAAATGATCTAATCGGGTCTCTGATTGCCCTATCATAGAAGATTAGTAGTGCATTTTACTCGCCATTCCACGCGCTTTAAGATGCCGCCTAGCCCAGTACGCTATCTGACATATGAGCGACGTAAGTTGAACAAATGTGATAGAATTACGCTGCATTCTTATATTAACCGTAATATAAAATGATGTAATCGGGCCTCTGTTTGCCTTACCCTAGAAGTTTAATAGTGCATTATACTCGCCATTTCATGCGCTTTGAAATGCCGCATAGCCCAATACGCTATCTGAAATAGGAGCGACGTAAATTGAACAAATGTGATAGAATTTCTGTGAATTCTTATATTAACCTCAATGTAAAATGATCTAATCGGGTCTCTGTTCGCCCTACCATAGAAGTCATATAGTGCATTTCACTCGCCATTTCATGCGCTTTGAGATGCCGCTTAGCCCAATACGCTATCTGAAATAGGAGCGACCTAAATTGAACGAATGTGATAAATTTTGTTGAATTCTTAAATTAACCATAATATAAAATGATCTAATCGAGTCTCTGCTTGCCCTACCCTAGAAGTTTAATAGTGCATTTTATTCGCCATTTCATACGCTTTGAGATGCCGCTTTGCCCAATACGCTATCTGAAATAGGAGCGACGTAAATTGAACAAATGTGATAGAATTTCGCTGAATTCTTAAATTAACTATAATATAAAATTATCTAATCGGGTCTCTATTTGCCCTACCCTAAAAGTTTAATAGTGCATTCTACTCGTCATTTCATGCGCTTTTAGATGCCGCTTAGCCCAAAACGCTATCTGAAATAGGAGCGATGTAAATTGAACAAATGTGATAGAATTTCGCTGAATTCTTTTATTAACCATAATGTAAAATGATCTAATCGGGTCTCTGTTCGTCCTGGCCTAGAAGTTTAATAGTGCATTTTATTCGCCAATTCATGCGCTTTGAGATGCCGGTTAGCCCAATACGCTATCTGTAATAGGAGCGACGTAAATTGAACAAATGTGATAGAATGTCCTTGAAATCTTATATTAAACAAAATATAAAATGATCTAATCGGGTCTCTGATTGCCCTATCATAGAAGTTTCGTAGTGCATTTTACTCGCCCTTCCACGCGCTTTAAGATGCCGTCTAGCCCAGTACGCTATCTGAAATAGGAGCGACGTAAGTTGAACAAATGTGATAGAATTACGCTGAATTCTTATATTAACCGTAATATAAAATGATCTAATCGGGTCTCTGTTTGCGTTACGCTAGAAGTTTAATAGTGCATTTTACTCGCCCTTCCACGCGCTTTAAGGTGCCGTCTAGCCCAGTACGCTATCTGAAATAGGAGCGACGTAAGTTGAACAAATGTGATAGAATTACGCTGAATTCTTATATTAACCGTAATATAAAATGATCTAATCGGGTCTCTGTTTGCGTTACGCTAGAAGTTTAATAGTGCATTTTACTCGCCATTTCATGCGCTTTGAGATGCCGCTTAGCCCAATACGCTATATGAAACGTGAGCGACGTAAATTGAACAAATGTGATAGAATTTCGCTGAATTCTTATATTAACCAAAATATAAAATGATCTAATCGGGTCTCTGATTGCCCTATCATAGAAGTTTAATAGTGCATTTTACTCGGCATTCCACGCGCTTTAAGGTGCCGCCTAGCCCAGTACGCTATCTGAAATAGGAACGACGTAAATTGAACAAAAGTGATAGAATTTTGCTGAATGATTAAATTAACCATAATATAAAATGATCTAATCGGGTCTCTGTTTGCCCTACCCTAGAAGTTTAATAGTGCATTTTACTCGCCATTTCATGCGCTTTGAGATGCCGCTTAGCCCAATACGCTATATGAAACGTGAGCGACGTAAATTGAACAAATGTGATAGAATTTCGCTGAATTCTTATATTAACCAAAATATAAAATGATCTAATCGGGTCTCTGATTGCCCTATCATAGAAGTTTAATAGTGCATTTTACTCGCCATTCCACGCGCTTTAAGCTGACGCCCAGCCCAGTACGCTATCTGAAATAGGAGCGACGTAAATTGAACAAATGTGATAGAATTTTGCTGAATTCTTAAATTAACCATAATATAAAATGATCTAATCGGGTCTCTGTTTGCCCTACCCTAGAACTTTAATAGTGCATTTTACTCCTCATTTCATGCGCTTTGAGATGCCGCTTAGCCCAATACGCTATCTGAAATAGGAGCGACGTAAATTGAACAAATGTGATAGAATTTCGCTGAATTCTGGAATTAACTATAATATAAAATGATCTAATCGGGTCTCTGTTTGCCCTACCCTAGAAGTTTAATAGTGAATTTTACTCGCCATTCCACGCGCTTTAAGATGTCGCCTAGCCCAGTACGCTATCAGAAATAGGAGCGACGTAAATTGAAAAAATGTGATAGAATTTTGCTGAATTCTTAAATTAACCATTATATAAAATGATCTAATCGGGTCTCTGTTTGCGCTACCCTAGAAGTTTAATAGTGCATTTTCCTCGCCATTTCATGGACTTTGAGATGCTGCTTAGCCCAATACGCTAACTGAAATAGGAGCGACGTAAATTGAACAAATGTGATAGAATTTCACTGAATTCTTATGTTAACCAAAATATAAAATGATCTAATCGGGTCTCTGATTGCCCTATCATAGAAGTTTAATAGTGCATTTTACTCGCCATTCCACGCGCTTTAAGATGCCGCCTAGCACAGTACGCTATCTGAAAGAGGAGCGACGTAAGTTGAACAAATGTGATAGAATTTCGCTGAATTCTTAAATTAACCATTATATAAAATGATCTAATCGGGACTCTGTTTGCCCTACCCTAGAAGTTTAATAGTGCATTTTACTCGCCATTTCTTGCACTTTGAGATGCCCATTAGCCCAATAAGCTGTCTGAAATAGGAGCGACGTAAATTGAACAAGTGTGACAGAATTTCCCTGAAATCTTATATTAAACAAAATATAAAATGATCTAATCGGGTCTCTGATTGGCCTATCATAGATGTTTAATAGGGTATTTTACTCGCCTTTCCACGCGCTTTAAGATGCCGCCTAGCCCAGTACGCTATCTGAAATAGGAACGACGTAAATTGAACAAATGTGATAGAATTTCGCTGAATTCTTATATTAACCGTAATATAAAATGATCTAATCGGGTCTCTGTTTGCCCTACCCTAGAAGTTTAATAGTGCATTTTACTCGTCATTTCATGCGCTTTGAGATGTCGCATAGCCCAATACGCTATCTGAAATAGGAACGACGTAAATTGAACAAATGTGATAGAATTTTACTGAATTCTTAAATTAACCATAATATAAAATGATCTAATCGGGTCTCTGTTTGCCCTACCCTTGAAGTTTAATAGTGCATTTTACTCGCCATTTCATGCGCTTTGAGATGCCGCTTAGCCCAGTACGCTATCTGAAATATGAGCGACGTAAATTGAACAAATGTGATAGAATTTCGCTGAATGCTTATATTAACCAAAATATAAAATGATCTAATCGGGTCTCTGATAGCCCTATCATAGAAGTTTAATAGTGCATTTTACTCGCCATTCCACGCGCTTCAAGATGCCGCCTAGCCCAGTACGCTATCTGTAAGAGGAGCGACGTAAGTTGAACAAATGTGATAGAATTACGCTGAATTCTTATATTAACCGTAATATAAAATGATCTAATCGGGTCTCTGTTTGCCTTATCCCAGAAGTTTAATAGTGCATGTTACTCGCCATTTCATGCGCATTGAGATGCCGCTTAGCCCAATACGCTATCTGAAATAGGAGCGACGTAAATTGAACAAATGTGATAGAATTTCGCTGAATTCTTATATTAACCGTAATATAAAATGATCTATTCGGGTTTCTGTTCGCCCTACCCCAGAAGTTTAATAGAGCATTTCACTCGTCAATCCATGCGCTTTGAGATGCCGCTTAGCCCAATACGCTATCTGCAATAGGAGCGACGTAAATTGAACAAATGTGATAGAATTTCGCTGAATTCTTATATTAACCAAAATACAAAATGATCTAATCGGGTCTCTGATTGCCCTATCATAGATGTTTAATAGTGCATTTTACTCGCCATTCTACGCGCTTTAAGATGCCGCCTAGCCCAGTACGCTATCTGAAATAGGAGCTACGTAAGTTGAACAAATGTGACAGAATTACGCTGAATTCTTATATAAACCTTAATGTAAAATGATCTAATCTGGTCTCTGTTCGCCCTACCCTAGAAGTTTAATAGTGCATTTCACTCGTCATTTCATGCGCTTTGAAATGCCGCTTAGCTCAATAAGCTATCTGAAATAGGAGCGACGTAAATTGAACAAATGTGATAGAATTTCGCTGAATTCTTATATTAACCAAAATATAAAATGATCTAATCGGGTCTCTGATTGCCCTATCATAGAAGCTTAATAGTTCATTTTACTCGCCATTCCGCGCGCTTTAAGATACCGCCTAGCCCAGTATGCTATCTGAAATAGGAACTACGTAAATTGAACAAATGTGATAGAATTTTGCTGAATTCTTAAATTAAGCATAATATAAAATGATCTAATCGGGTCTCTGACTGCCCTACACTAGAAGTATAATAGTGCATTTTACTCGCCATTTCATGCGCTTTGAGATGCCGCTTAGACCAATACGCTATCTGAAACAGGAGCGACGTAAATTAAACAAATGTAATAGAATTTCGCTGAATTCTTATATTAACCAAAATACAAAATGATCTAATCGGGTCTCTGATTGCCCTACCCTAGAAGTTTAATAGTGCATTTTACTCGCCATGTCTTGCGCTTTGAGATGCAGCTTACCCCAATACGCTATCTGAAATAGGAGCGACGTAAATTGAACAAATGTGATAGAATTTCGCTGAATTCTTATATTAACCAAAACATAAAATGATCTAATCGGGTCTCTGTTCGCCCTAGCCTAGAAGTATAATAGTGCATTTTACTCGCCATTTCATGCGCTTTGAGATGCCGCTTAGCCCAATACGCTATCTGAAATAGGAGCGACGTAAATTGAACAAATGTGATAGAATTTCGCTGAATTCTGAAATTATCCATAATATAAAATGATCTAATCGGGTCTCTGTTTGCACTACCCCAGAAGTTTAATAGTGTATTTTACTCGCCCTTCCACGCGCTTTAAGATGCCGCCTAGCCCAGTACGCTATCTCAAGCAGGTGCGGCGTAAGTTGAACAAATGTGATAGAATTACGCTGAATTCTTATATTATCCGTAATATAAAATGATCTAATCGGTTCTCTGTTTGCCTTATCCTAGAAGTTTAATAGTACATCTTACTCGCCATTTCATGCGCTTTGAGATGCCGCCTAGCCCAATACGCTATCTGAAATAGGAGAGACGTAAATTGAACAAATGTGTTAGAATTTCCCTGAATTCTTATATTAACCATAATGTAAAATGATCTAATCGGGTCTCTGTTCGCCCTGCCCTAGAAGTTTAATAGTGCATTTCACTCCTCATTTCATGCGCATTGAGATGCCGCTTAGCTCAATAAGCTATCTGAAATAGGAGCGACGTAAATTGAATAAATATGATAGAATTTCGCTGAATTCTTATATTAACCAAAATATAAAATGATCTAATCGGGTCTCTTATTGCCCTATCATAGAAGCTGAATAGAGCATTTTACTCGGCATTCCACGCGCTTTAAGGTGCTGCCTAGCCCAGTACGCTATCTGAAATAGGAACGACGTAAATTGAACAAAAGTGATAGAATTTTGCTGAATGATTAAATTAACCATAATATAAAATGATCTAATCGGGTCTCTGTTTGCCCTACCCTAGAAGTTTAATAGTGCATTTTACTCGCCATTTCATGCGCTTTGAGATGCCGCTTAGCCCAATACGCTATATGAAACGTGAGCGACGTAAATTGAACAAATGTGATAGAATTTCGCTGAATTCTTATATTAACCAAAATATAAAATGATCTAATCGGGTCTCTGATTGCCCTATCATAGAAGTTTAATAGTGCATTTTACTCGGCATTCCACGCGCTTTAAGGTGCCGCCTAGCCCAGTACGCTATCTGAAATAGGAACGACGTAAATTGAACAAAAGTGATAGAATTTTGCTGAATGATTAAATTAACCATAATATAAAATGATCTAATCGGGTCTCTGTTTGCCCTACCCTAGAAGTTTAATAGTGCATTTTACTCGCCATTTCATGCGCTTTGAGATGCCGCTTAGCCCAATACGCTATATGAAACGTGAGCGACGTAAATTGAACAAATGTGATAGAATTTCGCTGAATTCTTATATTAACCAAAATATAAAATGATCTAATCGGGTCTCTGATTGCCCTATCATAGAAGTTTAATAGTGCATTTTACTCGCCATTCCACGCGCTTTAAGCTGACGCCCAGCCCAGTAAGCTATCTGAAATAGGAGCGACGTAAATTGAACAAATGTGATAGAATTTTGCTGAATTCTTAAATTAACCATAATATAAAATGATCTAATCGGGTCTCTGTTTACCCTACCCTAGAACTTTAATAGTGCATTTTACTCCTCATTTCATGCGCTTTGAGATGCCGCTTAGCCCAATACGCTATCTGAAATAGGAGCGACGTAAATTGAACAAATGTGATAGAATTTCGCTGAATTCTGGAATTAACTATAATATAAAATGATCTAATCGGGTCTCTGTTTGCCCTACCCTAGAAGTTTAATAGTGAATTTTACTCGCCATTCCACGCGCTTTAAGATGTCGCCTAGCCCAGTACGCTATCAGAAATAGGAGCGACGTAAATTGAAAAAATGTGATAGAATTTTGCTGAATTCTTAAATTAACCATTATATAAAATGATCTAATCGGGTCTCTGTTTGCCCTACCCTAGAAGTTTAATAGTGCATTTTCCTCGCCATTTCATGGACTTTGAGATGCTGCTTAGCCCAATACGCTAACTGAAATAGGAGCGACGTAAATTGAACAAATGTGATAGAATTTCACTGAATTCTTATGTTAACCAAAATATAAAATGATCTAATCGGGTCTCTGATTGCCCTATCATAGAAGTTTAATAGTGCATTTTACTCGCCATTCCACGCGCTTTAAGATGCCGCCTAGCCCAGTACGCTATCTGAAAGAGGAGCGACGTAAGTTGAACAAATGTGATAGAATTTCGCTGAATTCTTAAATTAACCATTATATAAAATGATCTAATCGGGACTCTGTTTGCCCTACCCTAGAAGTTTAATAGTGCATTTTACTCGCCATTTCATGCGCTTTCAGATGCCGCTTAGCCCAATACGCTATCTGAAATAGGAGCGACGTAAATTGAACAAATGTGATAGAATTTTTCTGAATTCTTAAATTAACCATAATATAAAATGATCTAATCGGGTCTCTGTTTGCCCTACCCTTGAAGTTTAATAGTGCATTTTACTCGCCATTTCATGCGCTTTGAGATGCCGCTTAGCCCAATACGCTATCTGAAATAGGAGCGACGTAAATTGAACAAATGTGATAGAATTACGCTGAATTCTTATATTAACCGTAATATAAAATGATCTAATCGGGTCTCTGTTTGCCTTATCCTAGAAGTTTAATAGTGCATGTTACTCGCCATTTCATGCGCATTGAGATGCCGCTTAGCCCAAAACGCTATCTGAAATAGGAGCGACGTAAATTGAACAAATGTGATAGAATTTCGCTGAATTCTTATATTAACCAAAATACAAAATGATCTAATCGGGTCTCTGATTGCCCTATCATAGAAGTTTAATAGTGCATTTTACTCGCCATTCTACGCGCTTTAAGATGCCGCCTAGCCCAGTACGCTATCTGAAATAGGAGCTACGTAAGTTGAACAAATGTGACAGAATTACGCTGAATTCTTATATTAACCTTAATGTAAAATGATCTAATCTGGTCTCTGTTCGCCCTACCCTAGAAGTTTAATAGTGCATTTCACTCGTCATTTCATGCGCTTTGAGATGCCGCTTAGCCCAATAAGCTATCTGAAATAGGAGCGACGTAAATTGAACAAATGTGATAGAATTTCGCTGAATTCTTATATTAACCAAAATATAAAATGATCTAATCGGGTCTCTGTTCGCCCTACCCTAGAAGTTTAATAGTGCATTTCACTCGTCATTTCATGCGCTTTGAGATGCCGCTTAGCCCAATAAGCTATCTGAAATAGGAGCAACGTAAATTGAACAAATATGGTAGAATTTCGCTGAATTCTTAAATTAACCATAATATAAAATGATCTTATCGGGTCTCTGTTTGCCGTACCCTAGAAGTTTAATAGTGCATTTTACTCGACATTTCTTGCGCTTTGAGATGCCGCTTAGCCCAATACGCTATCTGAAATATCAGCGACGTAAATTGAACAAATGTGAGAGAATTTCGCTGAATTCTTATATTAACCAAAATATAAAATGATGTAATCGGGTCTCTGATTGCCCTATCATAGAAGTTTAGTAGTGCATTTTACTCGCCCTTCCACGCGCTTTGAGATGCCGCCTAGCCCACTACGCTATCTGAAATAGGAGCGACGTAAGTTGAACAAATGTGATAGAATTACGCTGAATTCTTATATTAACCGTAATATAAAATGATCTAATCGGGTCTCTGTTTGCCCTACCCTAGAAGTTTAATAGTGCATTTTACTCGTTATTTCATGCGCTTTGAGATGTCGCATAGCCCAATACGCTATCTGAAATAGGAACGACGTAAATTGAACAAATGTGATAGAATTTTACTGAATTCTTAAATTAACCATAATATAAAATGATCTAATCGGGTCTCTGTTTGCCCTACCCTTGAAGTTTAATAGTGCATTTTACTCGCCATTTCATGCGCTTTGAGATGCCGCTTAGCCCAATACGCTATCTGAAATAGGAGCGACGTAAATTGAACAAATGTGATAGAATTTCGCTGAATTCTTATATTAACCAAAATATAAAATGATCTAATCGGGTTTCTGATGGCCCTATCATAGAAGTTTGATAGTGCATTTTACTCGACATTCCACGCGCTTAATGTTGCCGCCTAGCCCAGTACGCTATATGAAATAGGAGCTACGTAAGTTGAACAAATGTGACAGTATTACGCTGAATTCTTATATTAACCGCAATATAAAATGATCTAATCGGGTCTCTGTTTGCCTTATCCTAGAAGTTTAATAGTGCATTTTACTCGCCATTTCATGCGCTTTGAGATGCCGCTTAGCCCAGTACGCTATCTGAAATATGAGCGACGTAAATTGAACAAATGTGATAGAATTTCGCTGAATTCTTATATTAACCAAAATATAAAATGATCTAATCGGGTCTCTGATAGCCCTATCATAGAAGTTTAATAGTGCATTTTACTCGCCATTCCACGCGCTTCAAGATGCCGCCTAGCCCAGTACGCTATCTGTAAAAGGAGCGACGTAAGTTGAACAAATGTGATAGAATTACGCTGAATTCTTATATTAACCGTAATATAAAATGATCTAATCGGGTCTCTGTTTGCCTTATCCTAGAAGTTTAATAGTGCATGTTACTCGCCATTTCATGCGCATTGAGATGCCGCTTAGCCCAATACGCTATCTGAAATAGGAGCGACGTAAATTGAACAAATGTGATAGAATTTCGCTGAATTCTTATATTAACCGTAATATAAAATGATCTATTCGGGTTTCTGTTCGCCCTACCCCAGAAGTTTAATAGAGCATTTCACTCGTCAATCCATGCGCTTTGAGATGCCGCTTAGCCCAATACGCTATCTGAAATAGGAGCGACGTAAATTGAACAAATGTGATAGAATTTTACTGAATTCTTAAATTAACTATAATATAAAATGATCTAATCGGGTCTCTGTTTGCCCTACCCTTGAAGTTTAATAGTGCATTTTACTCGCCATTTCATGCGCTTTGAGATGCCGCTTAGCCCAAAACGCTATCTGAAATAGGAGCGACGTAAATTGAACAAATGTGATAGAATTTCGCTGAATCCTTATATGAACCAAAATATAAAATGATCTAATCGGGTCTCTGATTGCCCTATCATAGAAGTTTGATAGTGCATTTTACTCGACATTTCACGCGCTTAAAGTTGCCGCCTAGCCCAGTACGCTATCTGAAATAGGAGCTACGTAAGTTGAACAAATGTGACAGAATTACGCTGAATTCTTATATTAACCGCAATATAAAATGATCTAATCGGGTCTCTGTTTGCCTTATCCTAGAAGTTTAATAGTGCATTTTACTCGCCATTTCATGCGCTTTGAGATGCCGCTTAGCCCAGTACGCTATCTGAAATATGAGCGACGTAAATGGAACAAATGTGATAGAATTTCGCTGAATTCTTATATTAACCAAAATATAAAATGATCTAATCGGGTCTCTGATAGCCCTATCATAGAAGTTTAATAGTGCATTTTACTCGCCATTCCACGCGCTTCAAGATGCCGCCTAGCCCAGTACGCTATCTGAAAGAGGAGCGACGTAAGTTGAACAAATGTGATAGAATTACGCTGAATTCTTATATTAACCGTAATATAAAATGATCTATTCGGGTTTCTGTTCGCCCTACCCCAGAAGTTTAATAGAGCATTTCACTCGTCAATCCATGCGCTTTGAGTTGCCGCTTAGCCCAATACGCTATCTGAAATAGGAGCGACGTAAATTGAACAAATGTAATAGAATTTCGCTGAATTCTTATATTAACCAAAATATAAAATGATCTAATCGGGTCTCTGATTGCCCTATCATAGAAGTTTAATAGTGCATTTTACTCGCCATTCCACGCGCTTTAAGATGCCGCCTATCCGAGTACGCTATTTGAAATAGGAGCGACGTAAATTGAAAAATGTGATAGAATTTCCCTGAATTCTTATATTAACCATAATGTAAAATGATCTAATCGGGTCTCTGTTTGCCCTTCCCTAGAAGTTTAATAGTGCATTTCACTCGTCATTTCATGCGCTTTGAGATGCCGCTAAGCCCAATAAGCCATCTGAATAGGAGCGACGTAAATTGAACAAATGTGATAGAATTTCGCTGAATTCTTATATTAACCTTAATGTAAAATGATCTAATCGGGTCTCTGTTCGCCTTACCCTAGAAGTTTAATAGTGCATTTCGCTCGTAATTGCATGCGCTTTGAGATGCCGCATAGCGCAATTAGCTATCTGAAATAGGAGCGACGTAAATTGAACAAATGTGATAGAATTTCGCTGAATTCTTGTATTAACCAAAATATAAAATGATCTAATCGGGTCTCTGATTGCCTTATCATAGAAGTTTAATAGTGCATTTCACTCGCCATTCCACGCGCTTTAAGATGCCGCCTAGCCCAGTACGCTATCTGAAATAGGAACGACGTAAATTGAACAAATGTGATAGAATTTTGCTGAATTCTTAAATTAACCATAATATAAACTGATCTAATCGGGTCTCTGTTTGCCCTACCCTAGAAGTTTAATAGTGCGTTTTACTCGCCATTTCATGCGCTTTCAGATGCCGCTTAGCCCAATACGGTATCTGAAATATCAAAGACGTAAATTGAACAAATGTGATAGAATTTCGCTGAATTCTTATATTACCCTGAATGTAAAATAATCTAATCGGGTCTCTGATCGCCCTACCCTAGAAGTTTAATAGTGCATTTGACTCGTAATTGCATGCGCTTTGAGATGCCGCATAGCCCAATTAGCTATATGAAATAGGAGCGACGTAAATTGAACAAATGTGATAGAATTTCGCTGAATTCTTGTATTAACCAAAATATAAAATGATCTAATCGGGTCTCTGATTGCCATATCATAGAAGTTTAATAGTGCATTTCACTCGCCATTCCACGCGCTTTAAGATGCCGCCTAGCCCAGTACGCTATCTGAAATAGGAACGACGTAAATTGAACAAATGTGATAGGATTTTGCAGAATTCTTAAATTAACCATAATATAAAATGATCTAATCGGTTCTCTGGTTGCCCTACCCTAGAAATTTAACAGTGCATTTTACTCGCCATTTCATGCGCTTTGAGATGCCGCTTAGCCCAATACGCTATCTGAAATAGGAGCGACGTAAGTTGAAGAAATGTGATAGAATTTCGCTTAATTCTTTTATTAACCATAATGTAAAATGATCTAATGGGGTCTCTGATTGCCCTATCATAGAAGTTTAGTAGTGCATTTTACTCGCCATTCCACGCGCTTTAAGAAGCCGCCTAGCCCTGTAGGCTATCTGAAATAGAAGCGACGAAAGTTGAACAAATGTGATAGAATTACGCTGCATTCTTATATTAACCGTAATATAAAATGATCTAATCGGGTCTCTGTTTGCCTTATCCTAGAAGTTTAATAGTGCATTATACTCGCCATTTCATGCGCTTTGAGATGCCGCTTAGCCCAATACGCTATCTGAAATAGGTGCGACGTAAGTTGAACAAATGTGATAGAATTTCGCTGAATTCTTTTATTAACCATAATGTAAAATGATCTAATCGGGTCTATGCTCGCCCTAGCCTAAAAGTTTAATAGTGCATTTTATTCGCCATTGCATGCGCTTTGAGATGCCGCTTAGCCCAATACGCTATCTGAAATAGGAGCGACCTAAATTGAACGAATGTGATAGAATTTTGCTGTATTCTTATATTAACCATAATATAAAATGATCTAATCGGGTCTCTGTTTGCCCTATCCTAGAACTTTAATAGTGCATTTTATTCGCCATTTCATACGCTTTGAATGCCGCTTTGCCCAATACGCTATCTGAAATAGGAGCGACGTAAATTGAACAAATGTGATAGAATTTCACTGAATTCTTATATTAACCAAAATAGAAAATGATCTAATCGGGTCTCTGATTGCCCTAGCATAGAAGTTTAATAGTGCATTTTACTCGCCATTCCGAGCGCGTTAAGATGCCGCATAGCCCAATACGCTATCTGAAATAGAAGCGACGTAAATTGAACAAATGTGATAGAATTTCGCTGAATTCTTAAATTAACTATAATATAAAATGATCTAATCGGGTCACTGATTGCCCTACCCTAGAAGTTTAATAGTGCATTCTACTTGCCATTTCATGCGCTTTGAGATGCCGCTTAGCACAATACGCTATCTGAAATAGGAACGACGTAAATTGAACAAATGTGATAGAATTTCGCTGAATTCTTAAATTAACCATAATATAAAATGATCTAATCGGGTCCCTGTTTGCCCTACCCTAGAAGTTGAATAGTGCATTTCACTCGTCATTTCATGCGCTTTGAGATGCCGCTTAGCCCAATACGCTATCTGAAATAGGAGCGACGTAAATTGAACAAATGTGATAGAATTTCGCTGAATTCTTATATTAACGAAAGTATAAAATGATCTAATCTAGTGAGGTGAATGTGTGCGTAATGGATAACTCCGATTTGCGTTACACGCTCAATTTATTTACAATTAATATAACAGAATAAGAACAGGTATTGTCTGCGTCGCACGGTCGTACACGTGGTGAGTCGTAAGAGGTTCTGCCTCGTGTTCTCGTATGGTGACCGCGGCGCGCGGTCAGAAAACAACAGAAAAAACTCGTCGCGCAATCGGCAACCGTCGTCCGTCGCCGGTCTACGACGCGCCTGTGTTCGTACACTTTTAAAGAAAGATAGACCGTAAGCATTTAAAGAAAAGAAACTAAGCGAGGGTAATATCTCGATCTTTCACGGCAGGGATGTGGTAGCAGTGCCGTAGCTGCTACATCACCCCCCTGCCAGTGATTTACCTAATCACGAAAATCCAGCTTGAAATCTGTCGAGAAATCGTACTCGCCTACCTGCGCGGGTGGTAAATTGTGGTGTTACAATATCGCGAGATACATTTGGTTCTGTGTCGGAATTATTACAATTTTTATGTGTTAAATGATCACTTACAATATACGCGGGTTTTAACCTCTCGATTGAAATTGTGACATGTTTTCCTTGACGGTCTATTAGAAAAGTTTTATGTCCGCGGCTAATGACACGATATGGTCCATCATAAGGTTGTTGTAGAATGCCTTTCGATGCGTCGTGTCGTATGAAAACATGCTCGGAACTGGCAAGGTCTTTGTACACGAAGGTCCGCCGTGACCCATGGTGAGAACCTGCGACTGGACTCAGATCCTGGAAATGTTGTCGCAGTTCCTTTACAAATGAAGTTGCGTCAGTGTCAGCTTCACCTGGACGTGGAGACAGGAATTCTCCAGGAAGTCGCAATGGTTCGCCGTACACCAACTCTGCTGTCGTTGCTTGTAAATCTTCCCTCCAGGCTGAACGAATACCCAGCAACGTGGTGGGAAGAATCTCTGTCCAACGTTGATTTTCATGGCAACGTATGGCTGCCTTTAACTGACGGTGGAACCTTTCCACCATCCCATTAGCCGCCGGGTGATATGCCGTAGTTCTTAGATGTCTGCTACCTGTTAACAAACTTAATTGTTTAAAAAGATTGGACTCAAATTGTCTACCTTGGTCCGTGGTGATCCTTAGCGGCGTTCCAAACCGAACAATCCACCCCTCGTAAAAGGCTCGAGCTACTGTGGCTGCTTCCTGGTCGCGGAGAGGTATTGCTTCAGGCCAGCGCGTAAAGCGATCCACGCAGGTAAGGCAATATCTGTATCCTTCGGAGACCGGTAGGATGACAATGTCCAAATGAACATGTTCGAACCTCGCCGATGGTCGCGAAAAAGAACCGAGGGGTGCTGATACGTGCCTGGTGATCTTGGAGCGTTGACATTGGATACAGTTCCGGGCCCATCTTCTGCAGTCTGTTTTGATCGATGGCCAAACGTACCTTTGCGTGATCAGTTTGACAGTGGCGTTGATTCCTGGATGCGATATTTTGTGTAGTGCGTTGAATGCAGTTTGACGAAACGATTTTGTGAGGAAAGGGCGAACGGTGTCTGTAGATATGTCGCAGTAAATTTGTTGTGTACTTCCAGGAATGGATATGCGTTTTAAATTCAAACCGGTGTTGCCTTGTAAGTACGTCAGTAATTCCTCGTCTTCTTCTTGCGATTTGGCCAGCATTTCAAAATCCAAAGTCTCTTCGATTTCGTCCACTCTTGACAACGCATCGGCGACAACGTTATCTCGACCTGCTACGTGGCGGATGTCCGTTGAGAATTCACTAATGAAGCTGAGATATCGAAATTGTCTTGGGGTGAATTTTTCTGGTTTCTGTTGGAAAGCGTAAATGATTGGTTTGTGGTCTGTGAAGATGGTGAAGGTTCTTCCCTCGATCATATAACGGAAATATTTGACTGCGAGGTAGATAGCGAGCAATTCTCTGTCGTATGTAGCGTATTTCTGTTCCGTTGAGCTGAGTTTTTTTGAAAAGAAACCCAGTGGTTCCCAATTATCACCGATGCGTTGTTGAAGCGCGGCGCCAACAGCAGAATTCGAGGCGTCGCATATGATGGCCAATGGTGCGTCGATTTCAGGGTGTGTTAGTAGAGTAGCCTCTACTAACGCCTTTTTAGAGTCTTCAAATGCTGCGGTGGCGTCTGGTGTCCAATTTACAGGTGCGCTGCCTTTTATATTGTCCGCCAGCATGTCGTTCAGAGGTGCATGTACCTGTGCGGCTTTAGGTATGAAACGTCTATAAAAATTTACCATACCTAAAAACTGCCGTAATTGTTTCGCTGTGGTCGGCCGTGGATACTTTAAAATGGCCTCAACCTTTTCGGTGGATGGTCGGGTGCCTGATTCCGACACCAGGTAGCCTAAAAATTTTAACTCCGTCCTTCCGAAGATACATTTTGCAGTATTTATCACTATACCGTATTGTTTTAGCCGTTCAAAAACTATCTTGAGGTGTTGAAGGTGTTCCTCTTCGGATGTTGAAGCCACCAGTATGTCGTCAATGTATGCGAAACAAAAGTTCAAACCTCGCAACGCTTCATCGATAAAGCGCTGAAAGGTTTGAGCCGCGTTGCGTAACCCAAACGACATGAACGGAAATTCGAATAATCCGAAAGGAGTGGTAATAGCTGTCTTCGGAATATCTTCGGGTGCAACGGGGATTTGGTTGTAAGCTCGAACGAGATCAATGGTAGAAAAAATTTTCTTACCCCGCAAAGTTTGTGTAAAATCTTCAATATGCCTGACGGGATATCGGTCCGGCAAGGTCCTGGCGTTGAGAGCACGATAATCGCCACATGGTCTCCATTCGTCACTTCCTTTTTTGGGTACCATGTGCAAAGGTGACGACCAGCTACTCTCCGACGGTCGGGTTGTTCCTAATCGCGACATGGTTTCAAATTCCTTTTTGGCTGCCTGTAGCCTACCTGGTGCAAGACGCCGTGGTTTGTAGGTAACAGGTGGACCTGGTGCAGTACGAATGTGGTGCATCGTGCTGTGTTTTGGTTCGGAAGGTGTTCCTTCCGGTTTCGTAATTTCGGGAAATCGCTGGAGTAGAACATGATAAGCGGATTCCCCGAAGACTGTTTTGATGCTCGGGACGGCTTCGCGGGCAGGCATTCCTCGTGTCGAGAGAGACGTCACTTGATCTAAGAGACGGCGATTGCGAACGTCTACCATTAGTCCGAAGTGAGCGAGGAAATCGACCCCGATTATGGGCCTGGAGACGTCGGCGATTACGAATCTCCATGTGAAAACCCGACGTAACCCTAAATTGAGAGTTAAAGTCGTAGTCCCGTACGTTGCGATGGTGGTGCCATTCGCTGCGGAAAGCTCGTAGGATGATTTTTCGCGCCGTCCTCGGATCATTGCTCGTGGAAAAACACAGAGGTCGGCGCCTGTGTCGACCAAAAATTGCGTCTTCGTGTCGTGATCGATGACGAAGAGACGGCGTAAAGTCGGGCTGGGGTCGCTAGCCGTCGTTAACGACTGCCCGGAATGTTTCCCGCCTGGAAGGTGCACGGCTTAATGCAGTCCCTTGCGTCGGTACCGAAACTCCAGTGGTACCAGCAAATTCCATCCTTGCCATGTGTGCGCTTCCTCGATCGAGATCCGGAACGGCTCCGAGGACGTGAACGGGATCGAGGCTCCCTATCTCTCCGCGAGGTACGATCGCTCGTCATTTCTTGACGAAGCGCCGCTATTTCTTCTCGTTGCGACAGAGCGAGCTGCGACATTTTCAGTTGCAATAAAGCCTCGAGGGACCTACCTGCGTCGATTTCCTGCGGCGCCGAGGGTGACGCTTCGGCAATTTGATGGCGATGAGGCCTGGCATCGGTGATAGCGTCCGCCAGCTCGGCCACTTTGTCCAGTTCCGTGTCCTTCTGCGTGGCTAAAATTACCTGCGTGCTCGTCGGTAACCTCCCTAGCCAAAGGGTTCGCAATAAGGCGTCTGATACTTGCGTCCCGGCTAGGCTGCGCAGATGCCTCAAAAATTGCGAAGGTTTCCGATCGCCGATTTCCTCATGCTCCAGGAGGCGTCGCGTCTTCTGCTCTTGAGACACGCTCAAACGTCGGATCAGCTCGGTTTTTAGTTTTTCATACTGACCGGTCGCTGGCGGGTTCATTATTATGTCTCGAACCTCTGTGGCGTAACGTGGATCCAGGGCACTCAGGATATACCCGAACCTGGTGCTGTCGGTGGTCACTCCGGATACCTCGAAACTCCTTTCCACCATGCTGAACCACATTTCCGGATCGCTAGGACAAAAATCCGGTATACGAACGGCGACTCTTTCTATCGACGCTCTGCTCGTGGAGGCGTTGGCAGGGATATCCGCGTTCATGGCTGTATTGCTGCTTCAGCGGAGAGATCACTTCCACTTTTAGCAGTTCTGCGCGAATTACACTATTGTATAAAAAGTTCACGGAAGTCTTTGAAGAAATACGGTCGATGGAGAAAAAAAAAAAATTTTGTCTTGTCACGATCACGATCACGATCACAATCACTTCACGATCACGTCGCGATCACGTCGGGGTCACCAATAATTGAGGTGAATGTGTGCGTAATGGATAACTCCGATTTGCGTTACACGCTCAATTTATTTACAATTAATATAACAGAATAAGAACAGGTATTGTCTGCGTCGCACGGTCGTACACGTGGTGAGTCGTAAGAGGTTCTGCCTCGTGTTCTCGTATGGTGACCGCGGCGCGCGGTCAGAAAACAACAGAAAAAACTCGTCGCGCAATCGGCAACCGTCGTCCGCCGCCGGTCTACGACGCGCCTGTGTTCGTACACTTTTAAAGAAAGATAGACCGTAAGCATTTAAAGAAAAGAAACTAAGCGAGGGTAATATCTCGATCTTTCACGGCAGGGATGTGGTAGCAGTGCCGTAGCTGCTACACTAGTCTCTGATTGCCCTATCATAGAAGGTTAATAGTGCATTTCACTCGCCATTCCACGCGCTTTAAGATGCCGCCTAGCCCAGTACGCTGTCTGAAATAGAAGCGACGCAAATTGAACAAGTGTGATAGAATCTCGCTGAATACTTATATTAACCTTAATGTAAAATGATCTAATCGGGTCTCTGTTTGCCCTACCCTAGAAGTTTAATAGTGCATTTCACTCGTCACTTTATGCGCTTTGAGATGCCGCTAAGCCCAATAAGCTATCGGAAATAGGAGCGACGTAAATTGAACAAATGTGGTAGAATTTCGCAGAATTCTTATGTTAACCAAAATATAAAATGATCTAATCTGGTCTCTGTTCGCCATAGCCTAGAAGTTTAGTAGTGCATTTTACTCGCCCTTCCACGCGCTTTAAGATGCCGTCTAGCCCAGTACGCTATCTGAAATAGGAGCGACGTAAGATGAACAAATGTGATAGAATTACGCTGAATTCTTATATTAATCGTAATATAAAATGTTCTAATCGGGTCTCTGTTTGCCCTACCCTAGAAGTTTAATAGGGAATTTTATTCGCCATTTCATGCGCTTTGAGATGCCGCATAGCCTAATACGCTATTTGAAATAGGAGCGACGTAAATTGAACAAATGTGATAGAATTTCCGTGAATTCTTATATTAACCTTAATGTAAAATGATCTATTCCGGTCTCTGTTCGCCATAGCCTAGAAGTTTAATAGTGCATTTCACTCGCCATTTCATGCGCTTTGAGATGCCGCTTAGCCCAATACGCTATCTGAAATAGGAGCGACGTCAGTTGATCAAATGTGATAGAATTTCGCTGAATTCTTTTATTAACCATAATGTAAAATGATCTGATCGGGTCTCTGTTCGCCCTAGCCTAGAAGTTTAATAGTGCATTTTATTCGCCATTTCATGCGCTTTGAGATGCCGCTTAGCCGAATACGCTATCTGAAATAGGAGCGACGTAAATTGAACAAATGTGATAGAATTTCCCTGAAATCTTATATTAATCCAAATATAAAATGATCTAATCGGGTCTCTGATTGCCGTATCATAAAAGATTAGTAGTGCATTTCACTCGCCATTTCATGCGCTTTGAGATCCCGCTTAGCCCAATACGCCATCTGAAATAGGAGCGACGTAGATTGAACAAATGTGATAGAATTTCCCTGAAATCTTATATTAATCAAAATATAAAATGATCTAATCGGGTCTCTGATTGCCCTATCATAGAAGATTAGTAGTGCATTTTACTCGCCATTCCACGCGCTTTAAGATGCCGCCCAGCCCAGTACGCTATCTGAAATAGGAGCGACGTAACTTGAACAAATGTGATAGAATAACGCTGAATTCTTATATTAACCGTAATATAAAATGATCTAATCGGGTCTCTGTTTGCCTTATCCTAGAAGTTTAATAGCGCATCTTACTCGCCATTTCATGCGCTTTGAGATGCCGCTTAGCCCAATACGCTATCTGGAATAGGAGCGACGTAAATTGAACAAATGTGATAGAATTCCCGTGAATTCTTATATTAACCTTAATGTAAAATGATCCAATCGGGTCTCTGTTCGCCCTACCATAGAAGTCTAATAGTGCATTTCACCCCCCATTTCATGCGCTTTGAGATGCCGCTTAGCCCAATACGCTATCTGAAATAGGAGCGACGTAAATTGAACAAATGTGATACTATTTCCCTGAAATCTTATATTAAACAAAATATAAAATGATCTAATCGGGTCTCTGTTTGCCCTACCCTAGAAGTTTAATAGTGCATTTCACTCGTCATTTCATGCGCTTTGAGATGCCGCTAAGCCCAATAAGCTATCTGTAATAGAAGCGACGTAAATTGAACAAATGTGATAGAATTTCGTTGAATTCTTATATTAACCTTAATGTAAAATGATCTAATCGGGTCTCTGTTTGCCTTATCCTAGAAGTTTAATAGTGCATTATACTCGTCATTTCATGCGGATTGAGATGCCGCTAAGCCCTATAAGCTATCTGAAATAGGAGCGACGTAAATTGAACAAATGTGATAGAATTTCGCAGAATTCTTATATTAACCAGAATATAAAATGATCTAATCGAGTATCTGTTCGCCCTAGCCTAGTAGTTTAATAGTGCATTTCATTCGCCATTTTATGCGCTTTGAGATGCCGCTTAGCCGAATACGCTATCTGAAATAGGAGCGACGTAAATTGAACAGATGTGATAGAATCTCCCTGAAATCTTATATTAACCATAATATAAAATGATCTAATCGGGTCTCTGTTCGCCCTAGCCTAGTAGTTTAATAGTGCATTTCATTCGCCATTTTATGCGCTTTGAGATGCCGCTTAGCCGAATACGCTATCTGAAATAGGAGCGACGTAAATTGAACAGATGTGACAGAATCTCCCTGAAATCTTATATTAACCATAATATAAAATGATCTAATCGGGTCTCTGTTCGCCCTAGCCTTGAAGTTTAATAGTGCATTTTATTCGCCATTTCATGCGCTTTTAGATGCCGCTTAGCCTAGGACGCTATCTGAAATAGGAACGACGTAAATTGAACAAATGTGATAGAATTTCACTGAATTCTTAAATTAACCATAATATAAAATGATCTAATCGGGTCTCTGTTTGCCCTACCGTAGAAGTTTAATAGTGCATTTTACTCGCCATTGCATGGGCTTTGAGATGCCGCTAAGCCCAATAAGCTATCTGTAATAGGAGCGACGTAAATTTTACAAATGTGATAGAATTTCGTTGAATTCTTATATTAACCAATATATAAAATGATCTAATCGGGTCTCTGATTGCCCTATCATAGAAGTTTAATAGTGCACTTTACTCGCCATTCCACGCGCTTTAAGATGCCGCCTAGCCCAGTACGCTATCTGAAATAGGAGCGACGTAACTTGAACAAATGTGATAGAATCACGCTGCATTCTTATATTAACCGTAATATAAAATGATCTAATCGGGTCTCTGATTGCCCTATCATAGAAGTTTAATAGTGCACTTTACTCGCCATTCCACGCGCTTTAAGATGCCGCCTAGCCCAGTACGCTATCTGAAATAGGAGCGACGTAAATTGAACAAATGTGGTAGAATTTCCCTGAAATCTTATATTAAACAAAATATAAAATGATCTAATCTGGTCTCTGATTGCCCTATCATAGAAGGTTAATAGTGCATTTTACTCGCCATTCTACGCGCTTGAAGATGCCGCCTAGCTCAGTACGCTGTCTGAAATAGAAGCGACGTAACTTGAACGAGTGTGATAGAATCTCGCTGAATACTTATATTAACCTTAATGTAAAATGATCTAATCGGGTCTCTGTTCGCCCTAGCCTAGAAGTTTAATAGCGCATTTTATTCGCCATTTCATGCGCCTTGAGATGCCGCTAAGCACAATACGCTATCTGAAATAGGAGCGACGTAAATTGAACAATGTGATAGAATTTCCCTGAAATCTTATATTAAACAAAATATAAAATGATCTAATCGGGTCTCTGATTGCCCTATCATAGAAGTTTAGTAGTGCATATTACTCGCCATTCCACGCGCTTTAAGATACCGCCTAGCCCAGTACGCTATCTGAAATAGGAGCGACGTAAATTGAACAAATGTGATAAAATTTTGCTGACATCTTAAATTAACCATAATATAAAATGATTTCATCGGGCCTCTGGTTGCCGTACCCTAGAAGTTTAATAGTGCATTTTACTCGCCATTTCATGCGCCTTCAGATGCCGCTTAGCCCAATAAGCTATCTGAAATAGGAGCGACGTAAATTGAACAAATGTGATAGAATTTCCCTGAAATCTTATATTAAACAAAATAAAAAATGATCTAATCGGGTCTCTGATTGCCCTATCATAGAAGTTTAACAGTGCATTTCACTCGTCATTTCATGCGCTTTGACATGCCGCTTAGCCCAATAAGCTATCTGAAATAGGAGCGACGTAAATTGAACAAATGTGATAGAATTTCCCTGAAATCTTATATTAAACAAAATATAAAATGAGCTAATCGGGTCTCTGATTGCCTATCATAAAAGTTGAGCAGTGCATTTTACTCGCCATTCACGCGCTTTAAGATGGCGCCTAGCCCAGTACGCTATCTGAAATAGGAGCGACGTAAGTTGAACAAATGTGATAGAATTTCGCTGAATTCTTTTATTAACCATAATGTAAAATGATCTGCTCGGGTCTCTGTTCGCCCTAGCCTAGAAGTTTAATAGTGCATTTCACTCGTCATTTCATGCGCTTTGAGATGCCGCTGAGCCCAATAAGCTACCTGTAATAGGAGCGACGTAAGTTGAACAAATGTGATAGAATTTCGCAGAATTCTTATATTAACCAAAATATAAAATGATCTAATCTGGTCTCTGTTCGCCCTAGCCTAGAAGTTTAATAGTGCATTTTGTTCGCCATTTCATGCTCTTTGAGATGCCGCTAAGCCCAATAAGCTGTCTGAAATAGGACCGACGTAAATTGAACAAATGTGATAGAATTTCGCTGAATTCTTATATTAACCAAGGTATAAAATGATCTAGTCTGGTCTCTGATTGCCCTATCATAGAAGGTTAATAGTGCATTTTGCTCGCCATTCGGCACGCTTTAAGATGCCGCTAAGCCCAATACGCTATCTGAAATAGGAGCGACGAAAGTTGAACAAAGGTGATAGAATTTCGCTGAATTATTTTATTAACCAGAATGTAAAATGATCTAATCTGGTCTCTGTTTGCCCTAGCCTAGAAGTTTAATAGTGGATTTTACTCGGCATTCCACGCGCTTTAAGATGCCGCCTAGCCCAGTACGCTATCTGAAATAGGAGCGACCTAAATTGAACGAATGTGATAGAATTTTGCAGAATTCTTAAATTAACCATAATATAAAATGATCTAATCGGGTCTCTGCTTGCCCTACCCTAGAAGTTTAATCGTGCATTTTAGTCGCCATTTCATGCGCTTTGAGATGCCGCTTCGCCAAATACGCTATCTGAAATAGGAGCGACGTAAATTAAACAAATGTGATAGAATTTCCCTGAAATCTTATATTAAACAAAATATAAAATGATCTAATCGGGTCTCTGATTGCCCTATCATAGAAGGTTAATAGTGCATTTTGCTCGCCATTCGGCACGCTTTAAGATGCCGCGTAGCCCAGTACGCTGTCTGAAATAGGAGCGACGTGAATTGAACAAATGTGATAGAATCTCGCTGAATACTTATATTAACCTTAATGTAAAATGATCTAATCGGGTCTCTGATTGCCTTATCCTAGAAGTTTGATAGTGCATTTTACTGGCCATTTCATGCGCTTTGAGATGCCGCTTAGCCCAATACGCTATCTGAAATAGGAGCGACGTAAATTGAACAAATGTGATAGAATTTTGCTGAATTCTTAAATTAACCACAATATAAAATGATCTAATCGGGTTTCTGTTTGCCCTACCCTAGTAGTTTAATTGTGCATTTTACTCGCCATTTCATGCGCTTTTCGATGCCGCTTATCCCAATACGCTATCTGAAATAGGAGCGACGTACGTTGAACAAATGTGATAGAATTTCGCTGAATTCTTTTAAGAACCATAATGTAAAATGATCTAATCGGGTCTCTGTTCGCCCCTAGCCTAGAAGTTTAATAGCGCATTTTATTCGCCATTTCATGCGCCTTGAGATGCCGCTTAGCCCAATACGCTATCTGAAATAGGAGCGACGTAAATTGAACAAATGTGATAGAATTTCCCTGAAATCTTATATTAAACAAAATATACAATGATCTAATCGGGTCTCTGATTGCCATATCATAGAAGTTTAGCAGTGCATTTTACTCGCCATTCCACGCGCTTTAAGATGCCGCCTAGCCCAGTACGCTATCTAAATTAGGAGCGACGTAAGTTGAACAAATGTGATAGAATTTCGCTGAATTCTTAAATTAACCATAACATAAAATGATCTAATCGGGTCTCTGTTTGCCCTACCCTAGAAGTTTAATAGTGCATTTCACTCGTCATTTCATGCGCTTTGAGATGCCGCTAAGCACAATAAGCTATCTGTAATACGAGCGACGTAAATTGAACAAATGTGATAGAATTTCGCTGAATTCTTATATTAACCAAAATATAAAATGATCTAATCGGGTCTCTGATTGCCCTATCATAGAAGATTAATAGTGCATTTTACTCGCCACTCCGCGCGCTTTAGGGTGCCGCCTAGCCCAGTGGGCTATCCGAAATAGGAGCGACGTACATTGAACAAATGTGATAGAATTTTGCTGAATTCTTAAATTAACCATAATATAAAATGATCTAATCGGGTCTCTGTTTGCCCTACCCTAGAAGTTTAATAGTGCATTATACTCGCCATTTCATGCGCTTTGAAATGCCGCTTAGCCCAATACGCTATCTGAAATAGGAGCGACGTAAATTGAACAAGTGTGATAGAATTTCACTGAATTCTTAAATTAACCATAATATAAAATGATCTAATCGGGTCTCTGTTTGACCTACCCTTGAAGTTTAAAAGTGCATTTTACTCGCCATTTCATGTGCTTTGAGATGCCGCATAGCCCAATACGCTATCTGGAATAGGAGCGACGTAAATTGAACAAATGTGATAGAATTTCCCTGAATTCTTATATTAACCTTAATGTAAAATGATCTAATCGGGTCTCTGTTCGCCCTACCATAGAAGTCTAATAGTGCATTTCACTCGCCATTCCACGCGCTTTAAGATGCCGCCGAGCCCAGTACGGTATCTGAAATAGGAGCGACGTAAATTGAACAAATGTGATAGAATTTTGCTGAATTCTTAAATTAACCATAATATAAAATGATCTAATCGGGTCTCTGTACGCCCTACCATAGAAATCTAATAGTGCAATTTACTCGCCATTTCATGCGCTTTGAGATGCCGCTTAGCCCAATACGCTATCTGAAATAGGAGCGACGTAAGTTGAACAAATGTGATAGAATTTCGCTGAATTCTTTTATTAATCATAATGTAAAATGATCTGAGCGGGTCTCTGTTCGCCCTAGCCTAGAAGTTTAAGAGTGCATTTTACTCGCCATTTCATGTGCTTTGAGATGCCGCATAGCCCAATACGCTATCTGGAATAGGAGCGACGTAAATTGAACAAATGTGATAGAATTTCCCTGAATTCTTATATTAACCTTAATGTAAAATGATCTTATCGTGTCTCCGTTCGCCCTACCATAGAAGTCTAATAGCGCATTTCACTCGCCATTTCATGCGCTTTGAGATGCCGCCTTAGCACAATACGCTATTTGAAATAGGGGCGACGTAAATTGACCAAATGTGATAGAATTACGCTGAGTTCTTATATTATCCGTAATATCAAATGATCTAATCGGGTCTCTGTTTGCCTTAACCAAGAAGTTTAATAGTGCATTTTACTCGCCATTTCATGCGCTATGAGATGCCGCTTAGCCCAATACGCTATCTGGAATAGGAGCGACGTAAATTGAACGAATGTGATAGAATTTCCCTGAATTCTTATATTAACCTTAATGTAAAATGATGTAATCGGGCCTCTGTTTGCCCTATCATAGAAGTTTAACAGTGCATTTTACTCGCCATTTCATGCGCTTTGAGATGCCGCATAGCCCAATACGCTATCTGATATAGGAGCGACGTAAATTGAACAAATGTTATAGAATTTCGCTGAACTCTTAAATTAACCATAATATAAAATGATCTAATCGGGTCTCTGTTCGCCCTACCATAGAAGTCTAATAGTGCATTTCAGTCGCCATGCCACGCGCTTTAAGATGCGGCCGAACCCAGTACGCTATCTGAAATAGGAGCGACGTAAATTGAACAAATGTGATAGAATTTCGCTGAATTCTTAAATTAACCATAATATAAAATGATCTAATCGGGACTCTGCTTGCCCTACCCTAGAAGTTTAATAGTGCATTTTAGTCGCCATTTCATGCGCTTTGAGATGCCGCTTCGCCCAATACGCTATCTGAAATGGGAGCGACGTAAATTGGACAAATGTGATAGAATTTCCCTGAAATCTTATATTAACAAAATATAAAATGATCTAATCGGGTCTCTGATTGCTCTATCATAGAAGATTAGTAGTGCATTTTCCTCGCCATTCCACGCGCTTTAAGATGCCGCCTAGCCCAGTACGCTATCTGAAATATGAGCGACGTAAGTTGAACAAATGTGATAGAATTACGCTGCATTCTTATATTAACCGTAATATAAAATGATGTAATCGGGCCTCTGTTTGCCTTTCCCTAGAAGTTTAATAGTGCATTATACTCGCCATTTCATGCGCTTTGAGATGCCGCTTAGCACAATACGCTATTTGAAATAGGGGCGACGTAAATTGAACAAATGTGATAGAATTACGCTGAATTCTTATATTATCCGTAATATCAAATGATCTAATCGGGTCTCTGTTTGCCTTAACCTAGAAGTTTAATAGTGCATTTTACTCGCCATTTCATGCGCTATGAGATGCCGCTTAGCCCAATACGCTATCTGGAATAGGAGCGACGTAAATTGAACAAATGTGATAGAATTTCCCTGAATTCTTATATTAACCTTAATGTAAAATGATGTAATCGGGCCTCTGTTTGCCCTATCATAGAAGTTTAACAGTGCATTTTACTCGCCATTTCATGCGCTTTGAGATGCCGCATAGCCCAATACGCTATCTGAAATAGGAGCGACGTAAATTGAACAAATGTGATAGAATTTCGCTGAATTCTTAAATTAACCATAATATAAAATGATCTAATCGGGTCTCTGCTTGCCCTACCCTAGAAGTTTAATAGTGCATTTTAGTCGCCATTTCATGCGCTTTGAGATGCCGCTTCGCCCAATACGCTATCTGAAATGGGAGCGACGTAAATTGGACAAATGTGATAGAATTTCCCTGAAATCTTATATTAAACAAAATGTAAAATGATCTAATCGGGTCTCTGATTGCCCTATCATAGAAGATTAGTAGTGCATTTTACTCGCCATTCCACGCGCTTTAAGATGCCGCCTAGCCCAGTACGCTATCTGACATATGAGCGACGTAAGTTGAACAAATGTGATAGAATTACGCTGCATTCTTATATTAACCGTAATATAAAATGATGTAATCGGGCCTCTGTTTGCCTTACCCTAGAAGTTTAATAGTGCATTATACTCGCCATTTCATGCGCTTTGAAATGCCGCATAGCCCAATACGCTATCTGAAATAGGAGCGACGTAAATTGAACAAATGTGATAGAATTTCTGTGAATTCTTATATTAACCTCAATGTAAAATGATCTAATCGGGTCTCTGTTCGCCCTACCATAGAAGTCATATAGTGCATTTCACTCGCCCTTTCATGCGCTTTGAGATGCCGCTTAGCCCAATACGCTATCTGAAATAGGAGCGACCTAAATTGAACGAATGTGATAAATTTTGTTGAATTCTTAAATTAACCATAATATAAAATGATCTAATCGAGTCTCTGCTTGCCCTACCCTAGAAGTTTAATAGTGGAATTTATTCGCCATTTCATACGCTTTGAGATGCCGCTTTGCCCAATACGCTATCTGAAATAGGAGCGACGTAAATTGAACAAATGTGATAGAAT
This sequence comes from Macropis europaea, assembly GCA_916610135.2. Taxonomy (NCBI): domain Eukaryota; kingdom Metazoa; phylum Arthropoda; class Insecta; order Hymenoptera; family Melittidae; genus Macropis; species Macropis europaea. The sequence goes on along the minus strand of CAKAJE020000077.1, from coordinate 21,594 downwards.
TTCGCTGAATTCTTAAATTAACTATAATATAAAATTATCTAATCGGGTCTCTGTTTGCCCTACCCTAAAAGTTTAATAGTGCATTCTACTCGTCATTTCATGCGCTTTTAGATGCCGCTTAGCCCAAAACGCTATCTGAAATAGGAGCGATGTAAATTGAACAAATGTGATAGAATTTCGCTGAATTATTTTATTAACCATAATGTAAAATGATCTAATCGGGTCTCTGTTCGTCCTGGCCTAGAAGTTTAATAGTGCATTTTATTCGCCAATTCATGCGCTTTGAGATGCCGGTTAGCCCAATACGCTATCTGTAATAGGAGCGACGTAAATTGAACAAATGTGATAGAATGTCCTTGAAATCTTATATTAAACAAAATATAAAATGATCTAATCGGGTCTCTGATTGCCCTATCATAGAAGTTTCGTAGTGCATTTTACTCGCCCTTCCACGCGCTTTAAGATGCCGTCCAGCCCAGTACGCTATCTGAAATAGGAGCGACGTAAGTTGAACAAATGTGATAGAATTACGCTGAATTCTTATATTAACCGTAATATAAAATGATCTAATCGGGTCTCTGTTTGCGTTACGCTAGAAGTTTAATAGTGCATTTTTACTCGCCCTTCCACGCGCTTTAAGATGCCGTCTAGCCCAGTACGCTATCTGAAATAGGAGCGACGTAAGTTGAACAAATGTGATAGAATTACGCTGAATTCTTATATTAACCGTAATATAAAATGATCTAATCGGGTCTCTGTTTGCGTTACGCTAGAAGTTTAATAGTGCATTGTACTCGCCATTTCATGCGCTTTGAGATGCCGCGTAGCCCAATACGCTATCTGAAATAGGAGCGACGTAAATTGAACAAATGTGGTAGCATTTCGCTGAATTCTTATATTAACCTTAATGGAAAATGATCTGTTCGGGCTCTGTTCGCCCTACCCTAGAAGTTTAATCGTGCGTTTTACTCGTCATTTCATGCGCTTTGAGATGCCGCGTAGCCCAATACGCTATCTGAAATAGGAGAGACGTAAATAGAACAAATGTGATAGAATTTCGCTGAATCCTTATACTGAACAAAATATAAAATGATCTAATCGGGTCTCTGATTGCCCTATCATAGAAGCTTAGTAGTGCATTTTACTAGCCATTCCACGCGCTTTAAGATGCCGTCTAGCCCAGTATGCTATCTGAAATAGGAACGACGTAAATTGAACAAATGTGATAGAATTTTGCTGAATTCTTATGTTAACCTTAATGTAAAATGATCTAATCGGGTCTCTGTTTGCCCTACCATAGAAGTCTAATAGTGCATTTCACTCGCCATTTCATGCGCTTTGAGATGCCGCTTAGCCCAATACGCTATCTGAAATAGGAGCGATGTAAATTGAACAAATGTGATAGAATTTCGCTGAATTCTTTTATTAACGATAATGTAAAATGATCTAATCGGGTCTCTGTTCGCCCTGGCCTAGAAGTTTAATAGTGCATTGTATTCGCAATTTCATGCGCTTTGAGATGCCGCGTAGCCCAATACGCTGTCTGAAATAGGAGCGACGTAAATTGAACAAATGTGATACAATTTCGCTGAATTCTTATATTAACCTTAATGTAAAATGATCTAATCGGGTCTCTGTTCGCCCTACCATAGAAGTCTAATAGTGCATGTCACTATTCATTTCATGCGCTTTGAGATGCCGCTTTGCCCAATACGCAATCTGAAATAGGAGCGACGTAAATTGAACAAATGTGATAGAATTTCGCAGAATTCTTATATTAACCAAAATATAAAATGATCTAATCGGGTCTCTGCTTGCCCTATCATAGAAGTTTGATAGTGAATTTCACTCGCCATTCCACGCGCTTTAAGATGCCGCCTAGCCCATTACGCTATCTGAAATAGGAACGACGTAAATTGAACAAATGTGATAGAATTTTGCTGAATTCTTAAATTAACCATAATATAAAATGATCTAATCGGGTCTCTGTTTGCCCTACCCTAGAAGTTTAACAGTGCATTTTACTCGCATTTCATGCGCTTTGAGATGCCGCTTAGCCCAATACACTATCTGAAATAGGAGCGACGTAAATTGAACAAATGTGATAGAATTTCGCTGAATTCTTAAATTAACTATAATATGAAATTATCTAATCGGGTCTCTGTTTGCCCTACCCTAGAAGTTTAATAGTGCATTTTACTCGTCATTTCATGCGCTTTGAGATGCCGCTTAGCCCAATACGCTATCTGAAATAGGAGCGTCGTAAATTGAACAAATGTGATAGAATTTCGCTGAATTCTTTTATTAACCATAATGTAAAATGATCTAATCGGGTCTCTGTTCGCCCTAGCCTACAAGTTTAATAGTGCATTTTATTCGCCATTTCATGCACTTTGAGATGCCTCGTAGCCTAATACGCTATCTGAAATAGGAGCGACGTAAATTGACCAAATGTGATAGAGTTTCCCTGAAATCTTATATTGAACAAAATATAAAATGATCTAATTGTGGCTCTGATTGACCTATCATAGAAGTTTAGTGGTGCATTTTACTCGCCATTCCACGCGCTTTAAGATGCCGCCTAGCCCAGTACGCTATCTGAAATAGGAGCGACGTGAGTTGAACAAATGTGGTAGAATTACGCTGAATTCTTATATTAAGCATAATATAAAATGATCCAATCGGGTCTCTGTTTGCCTTACCCTGGAAGTTTAATAGTGCATTTTACTCGCCATTTCATGCGCTTTGAGATGCCGCGTAGCCCAATACGCTATCTGAAGTAGGAGCGACGTAAGTTGAACAAATGTGATAGAATTTCGCTGAATTCTTTTATTAACCATAATGTAAAATGATCTAATCGATTCTCTGTTCGCCCTAGCCTACAAGTTTAATAGTGCATTTTATTCGCCATTTCATGCACTTTGAGATGCCTCGTAGCCTAATACGCTATCTGAAATAGGAGCGACGTAAATTGAACAAATGTGATAGAATTTCCCTGAAACCTTATATTGAACAAAATATAAAATGATCTTATCGGGTCTCTGATTGCCCTATCATAGAAGCTTAGTAGTGCATTTTACTAGCCATTCCACGCGCTTAAGATGCCGCCTTATACAGTACGCTATCTGAAACAGGAACGACGTAAATTGAACAAATGTGATAGAATTTTGCTGAATTCTTATGTTAACCTTAATGTAAAATGATCTAATCGGGTCTCTGTTTGCCCTAACCTAGAAGTTTAATAGTGTATTTTACTCGCCATTTCATGCGCTTTGAGATACCGCGTAGCCCAATACGCTATCTGAAATAGGAGCGACGTAAGTTGAACAAATGTGATAGAATTTCGCTGAATTCTTTTATTACCCATAATGTAAAATGATCTAATCGGTTCTCTGTTCGCCCTAGCCTACAAGTTTAATAGTGCATTTTATTCGCCATTTCATGCACTTTGAGATGCCTCGTAGCCTAATACGCTATCTGAAATAGGAGCGACGTAAATTGAACAAATGTGATAGAATTTCCCTGAAATCTTATATCGAACAAAATATAAAATGATCTAATTGGGGCTCTGATTGACTTATCATAGAAGTTTAGTGGTGCATTTTACTCGCCATTCCACGCGCTTTAAGATGCCGCCTAGCCCAGTACGCTATCTCAAATAGGAGCGACGTAAGTTGAACAAATGTGATAGAATTACGCTGCATTCTTATATTAACCGTAATATAAAATGATCTAATCGGGTCTCTGTGTGCCTTATCCTAGAAGTTTAATAGCGCGTTTTACTCGCCATTCCACGCGCTTTAAGATGCCGCCTAGCCCAGTATGCTATCTGAAATAGGAGCGACGTAAATTGAACAAATGTGATAGAATTTCGCTGTATTCTTAAATTAACCATAATATAAAATGATCTAATCAGGTCTCTGTTTGCCTTATTCTAGAAGTTTAATAGTGCATTATACTCGCCCTTTTATGCGCTTTTAGATGCCGCCTATCCCAGTACGCTATCTGAAATAGGAGCGACGTAAATTCAACAAATGTGATAGAATTTCGCTGAATTCTTTTATTAACCAAAATGTAAAATGATCTAATCGGGTCTCTGTTCGCCCTAGCCTAGAAGTTAAATAGTGCATTTTAGTCGCCATTTCATGAGCTTTGAGATGCCGCTTAGCCCAATACGCTATCTGAAATAGGAGCGACGTAAGTTGAACAAATGTGATAGAATTACGCTGCATTCTTATATTAACCGTAATATAAAATGATTTAATCGGGACTCTGTTTGCCTTATCCTAGAAGTTTAATAGCGCATTTTACTCGCCATTTCATGCGCTTTGAGGTGCCGCATAGCCCAATACGCTATCTGAAATAGGAGCGACGTAAATTGAACAAATGTGACAGAATTTCCGTGAATTCTTATATTAACCTTAATGTAGAATGATCCAATCGGGTCTCTGTTCGCCCTACCATAGAAGTCTAATAGCGCATTTTACTCGCCATTTCATGCGCTTTGAGATGCCGCTTAGCCCAATACGCTATCTGAAATAGGAGCGACGTAAATTGAACAAATGTGATAGAATTTCGCTGAATTCTTATATTAACCAAATATAAAATGATCTAATCGGGTCTCTGATTGCCCTATCATAGAAGTTTAATAGTGCATTTTACTCGCCATTCCATGCGCTTTAAGATGCGCCAAGCCCAGTACGCTATCTGAAATAGGAGCGACGTGAGTTGAACAAATGTGATAGAATTTTGCTGAATTCTTAAAGTAACCATAATATAAAATGATCTAATCGGGTCTCTGTTCGCCCTACCATAGAAGTCTAATAGTGCATTTCACTCGCCATTCCACGCGCTTTAAGATGCCGCCGAGCCCAGTACGCTATCTGAAATAGTAACGACGTAAATTGAACAAATGTGATAGAATTTTGCTGAATTCTTAAATTAACCATAATATGAAATGAACTGATCGGGTCTCTGTTCGCCCTAGCCTAGAAGTTTAACAGTGCATTTTATTCGCCATTTCATGCGCTTTGAGATGCCGCTTAGCCGAATACGCTATCTGGAATAGGTGCGACGTAAATTGAACAAATGTGATAGAATTTCGCTGAATTCTTTTATTAACCAAAATGTGAAATGATCCTATCGGGTCTCTGTTCGCCCTACCATAGAAGTCTAATAGTGCATTTCACTCGCCATTTCATGCGCTTTGAGAGGCCGCTTAGCCCAATACGCTATCTGAAATAGGAGCGACGCAAATTGAACAAATGTGATACAATTTCCCTGAAATCTTATATTAAACAAAATATAAAATGATCTAATCGGGTCTCTGATTGCCCTATCATAGAAGTTTAGTAGTGGATTTCCCTCGCCATTCCACGCGCTTTAAGATGCCGCCTAGCCCAGTACGATATCTGAAATAGGAGCGACGTAAGTTGAACAAATGGGATAGAATTTCGCAGAATTCTTATATTAACCAAAATATAAAATGATCTAATCTGGTCTCTGTTCGCCCTAGCCTAGAAGTTAAATAGTGCACTTTGTTTGCCATTTCATGCGTTTTGAGATGCCGCTTAGCCCAATAAGCTGTCTGAAATAGGAGCGACGTAAATTGAACAAATGTGATAGAATTTCGCAGAATTCTTATATTAACCAAAATATAAAATGATCTAATCTGGTCTCTGTTCGCCCTAGCCTAGAAGTTTAATAGTGCACTTTGTTCGCCATTTCATGCGTTTTGAGATGCCGCTTAGCCCAATACGCTTTCTGAAATAGGAGCGACGTAAATTGAGCAAATGTGATAGAATTTCCCTGAAATCTTATATTAACCAAAATATAAAATGATCTAATCGGGTCTCTGATTGCCCTATCATAGAATTTTAATAGAGCATTTTACTCGCCATTCCACGCGATTTGAGATGCCGCCTAGCCCAGTACGCTATCTGAAATAGGAGCGAAGTAAGTTGAACAAATTTGATAGAATTACGCTGAATCCTTATACTAACCGTAATATAAAATGATCTGATCGGGTCTCTGTTTGCCTTATCCTAGAAGTTTAATAGTGCATTATACTCGCCATTTCATGCGCTTTGCGATGCCGCTTAGGCCAATACGCTATCTGAAATAGAAGCGACGTAAATTGAATAAATGTGATAGAATTTCGCTGAATTCGTAAATTAACCATAATATAAAATGATTTAATCGGGTCTTTGTTTGCCCTAGCCTAGAAGTTTAATAGTGCATTTTATTCGCCATTTCATGCGCTTTCAGATGCCGCTTATCCCAATACGCTATCTGAAATAGGAGCGACGTAAATTGAACAAATGTGATCGAATTTCGCTGAATTCTTAAATTAACCATAATATAAAATGATCTTATCGGGTCTCTGTTTGCCCTGCCCAACAAGTTTAACAGTGCATTTTACTCGTCATTTCATGCGCTTTGAGATGCCGCTTAGCACAATACGCTATCTGGAATAGGAGCGACGTAAATTGAACAAATGTGATAGAATTTCGTTGCATTCTTATATTAACCAAAATATAAAATGATCTAATCGGGTCTCTGATTGCCCTATCATAGAAGTTTAGTAGTGCATTTTACTCGCCATTCCACGCGCTTTAAGTTGCCGCCTAGCCCAGTACGCTATCTGAAATAGGAGCGACGTATATTGAACAAATGTGATAGAATTTCGCTGAATTCTTATATTAACCAAAATATAAAATGATCTAATCAGGTCTCTGTTTGCCCTACCCTAGAGTTTAATAGTGCATTTTATTCGTCATTTCATGCGCTTTCAGATGCCGCTTAGCCCAATACGCTATCTGAAATAGGAGCGACGTAAATTGAACAAATGTGATAGAATTTCGCTGAATTCTTATATTAACCAAAATATAAAATGATCTAATCGGGTCTCTGATTGCCCTATCATAGAAGTTTAATAGTGCATTTTACTCGCCATTCCATGCGCTTTAAGATGCCGCCAAGCCCAGTACGCTATCTGAAATAGGAGCGACGTAAATTGAACAAATGTGATAGAATTTTGCTGAATTCTTAAATTAACCATAATATAAAATGATCTAATCGGTTCTCTGTTTGCCCTACCCTAGAAGTTTAATAGTGCATTTTACTCGCCATTTCATGCGGCTTTGAGATGCCGCTTAGCCCAGTACGCTATCTGAAATACGAGCGACGTAAATTGAACAAATGTGATAGAATTTCGCTGAATTCTTATATTAACCAAAATATAAAATGATCTAATCGGGTCTCTGATTGTCCTATCATAGAAGTTTAATAGTGCATTTTACTCGCCATTCCATGCGCTTTAAGATGCCGCCAAGCCCAGTACGCTATCTGACATAGGAGCGACGTAAATTGAACAAATGTGATAGAATTTCGCTAAATTCTTATATTAACCAAAATATAAAATGATCTAATCGGGTCTCTGTTTGCCTTACCCTGGAAGTTTAATAGTGCATTTTACTCGCCATTCCACGCGCTTTAAGTTGCCGCCTAGCCCAGTACGCTATCTGAAATAGGAGCCACGTAAGTTGAACAAGTGTGACAGAATTACGCTGAATTCTTATATTAACCGTAATATAAAATGATCTAATCGGGTCTCTGATTGCCCTATCATAGAAGTTTAATAGTGCATTTTACTCGCCATTCCACGCGGTTTAAGATGCCGCCTTGCCCAGTACGCTATCTGAAATAGGAGCGACGTAAATTGAACAAATGTGATAAAATTTTGCTGAGTTCTTAAGTTAACCATAATATAAAATGATCTAATCGGGTCTCTGTTTGCCCTACCCAAGGAGTTTAATACTGCATTTCTCTCGTCATTTCATGCGCTTCGAGATGCCGCCTAGCCCAGTACGCTATCTGAAATAGGAGCGACGTAAATTGAACAAATGTGATTGAATTTCGCTGAATTCTTTTATTTACCATAATGTTAAATGATCTAATCGGGTCTCTGTTCGCCCTAGCGTAGACGCATAATAGTGCATTTTATTCGTCATTTCATGCGCTTTGAGATGCCGCTTAGCCGAATACGCTACCTGAAATAGGGGCGACGTAAATTGAACAAACGTGATAGAATTTCGCTGAATACTTATATTGACCAAAATATAAAATGATCTAATCGGGTCTCTGATTGCCCCATCATAGAAGTTTAAGAGTGCATTTTGCTCGCCATTCCACGCGCGTTAAGATGCCGCCTAGCCCAGTACGCTATCTGAAATAGGAGCGACGTTAGTTGAACAAATGTGATAGAATAACGCTGAATTCTTATATTAACCGTAATATAAAATGGTCTAATCGGGTCTCCGTTTGCCTTATCCTAGAAGTTTAATAGTGCATTTTACTCGCCATTTCATGCGCTTTGAAATGCCGCTTAGCCCAATACGCTATCTGCAATAGGAGCGACGTAAATTGACCAAATGTCATAGAATATCGCTGAATTCTTAAATTAACCATAATATAAAATGATCTAATCGGGTCTCTGTTTGCCCTACCCTAGAAGTTTAATAGTGCATTTTACTCGCCATTTCTTGCGCTTTGAGATGCCGCTTAGCCCAATACGCTATCTGAAATATCGGCGACGTAAATTGACCAAATGTGAGAGAATTTCGCTGAATTCTTATATTAACCAAATATAAAATGATCTAATCGGGTCTCTGATTGCCCTATCATAGAAGTTTAAAAGTGCATTTTACTCGCCATTCCACGCGCTTTAAGATGCCGCGTAGCCCAGTACGCTATCTGAAATGGGAGTGACGTAAATTGAACAAATGTGATAGAATTTTGCTGAATTCTTAAATTAACCATAATATAAAATGATGTAATCGGGTCTCTGTTCGCCCTACCCAAGGAGTTTAATACTGCATTTCTCTCGTCATTTCATGCGCTTCGAGATGCCGCTTATCCCAATACGCTATGTGAAATAGGGGCGACGTAAATTGAACAAATGTGACAGAATTACGCTGAATTCTTATATTAACCGTAATATAAAATGATCTAATCGGGTCTTTGTTTGCCCTACCCTAGACATTTAACAGTGCATTTTACTCGCCATTTCATGAGGATTGAGATGCCGCTTAGCCCAATACGCGATCTGAAATAGGAGCGACATAAATTGAACAAATGTGATAGAGTTTCGCTGAATTCTTAAATTAACCATAATATAAAATGATCTTATCGGGACTCTGTTTGCCCTACCCTAGAAGTTTAATAGTGCATTTTACTCGCCATTTCTTGCGCTTTGAGATGCCGCTTAGATCAATACGCTATCTGAAACATCAGCGACGTAAATTGACCAAATGTGATAGAATTACGCTGAATTCTTATATTAACCGTAATATAAAATGATCTAATCGGGTCTCTGTTTGCCTTATCCTAGAAGTTTAATAGTGCATTTCACTCGTCATTTCATGCGCTTTGAGATGCCTCATAGCCCAATAAGCTATCTGAAATAGGAGCGACGTAAATTGAACAAATGTGATAGAATTTTTCTGAATTCTTAAATAAACCAAAATATGAAATGATCTAATCGGGTCTCTGTTTGCCCTACCCTAGATGTTAACAGTGCATTTTACTCGCCATTTCATGCGCTTTGAGATGCCGCTTAGCCCAATACGCTATCTGAAATAGGAGCGACGTAAATTGAACAAACGTGATAGAATTTCCCTGAATTCTTATATTAACCTTAATGTACAATGATCTAATCGGTTCTCTGTTCTCCCTACCCTAGAAGTTTAATAGTGTCTTTCACTCGTCATTTCATGCGCTATGATATGCCGCTTAGCCCAATACGCTATCTGAAATAGGAGCGACGTAAATTGAACAAATGTGATAGAATTTCGCTGAATTCTTATATTAACCAAAATATAAAATGATCTAATCGGCTCTCTGATTGCCCTATCATAGAAGTTTAGTAGTGCATTTTACTCGCCCTTCCACGCGCTTTAAGATGCCGCCCAGCCCAGTACGCTATCTGAAATAGGAGCGACGTAAATTGAACAAATGTGAGAGAATTACGCTGAATTCTTATATTAACCGTATTATAAAATGATCTAATCGGGTCTCTGTTTGCCCTACCCTACAAGTTTAGCAGTGCATTTTACTCGCCACTTCATGCGGTTTGAGATGCCGCTTAGCCCAATACGCTATCTGAAATAGGAGCGACGTAAATTGAACAAATGTGAGAGAATTTCGCTGAATTCTTAAATTAACCATAATATAAAATGATCTAATCGGGTCTCTGTTTGCCCTATCATAGATGTTTAATAGTGCATTTCACTCGTCATTTCATGCGCTTTGAGATGCCGCTTAGCCCAATACGCTATCTGAAATAGGAGCGACGTAAATTGAACAATTGTGATAGAATTTCGCTGAATTCTTATATTAACCAAAATATAAAATGATCTAGTCGGGTCTCTGATTGCCCTATCATAGAAGTTTAATAGTGCATTTTGCTCGCCATTCCACGCGATTTAAGATGCTGCCCAGCCCAGTAGGCTATCTGAAATTGGAGCGACGTAAATTGAACAAATGTGACAGAATTTTGCTGACATCTTAAATTAACCATAATATAAAATGATCTAATCGGGTCTCTGTTTGCCCTACCCTACAAGTTTAGCAGTGCATTTACCCGCCATTTCATGCGCATTGAGATGCCGCTTAGCCCAATAAGCTATCTGAAATAGGAGCGACGTAAATTGAACAAATGTGATAGAAGTTTTCTGAATTCTTAAATAAACCATAATATGAAATGATCTAATCGGGTCTCTGTTTGCCTTATCCTAGAAGTTTAATAGTGCACATTGCTCGCCATTTCATGCGCTTTGAGATGGCGCTTAGCCCAATACGCTATCTGAAATAGGAGCGACGTAAATTGAACAAATGTGATAGAATTTCGCTGAATTCTTATAATAATCTTAATGTAAAATGATCTAATCGGGTCTTTGTTCGCCCAACCCTAGAAGTTTAATAGTGCATTTCACTCGTCATTTCATGCGCTTTGAGGTGCCGCTTAGCCCAATACGCTATCTGAAATAGGAGCAACGTAAATTGAACAAATGTGATAGAATTTCGCTGAATTCTTATATTAACCGAAATATAAAATGATCTAATCGGGACTCTGATTGCCCTATCATAGAAGTTTACTAGTGCATTTTACTCGCCCTTCCACGCGCTTTAAGATGCCGCTTAGCCCAATACGCTATCTGAAATAGGAGCAACGTAAATTGAACAAATGTGATAGAATTTCGCTGAATTCTTATATTAACCAAAATATAACATGATCTAATCGGGACTGTGATTGCCCTATCATAAAAGCTTAGTAGTGCATTTTACTCGCCCTTCCACGCGCTTTAAGATGCCGCCTAGCCCACTACGCTATCTGAAATAGGAGCGACGTAAGTTGAACAAGTGTGATAGAATTACGCTGAATTCTTATATTAACCGTAATATAAAATGATCTAATCGGGTCTCTGTTTGCCTTATCATAGAAGTTTAATAGTGCATTTCATGCGCTTTGAGATGCATCTTAGCCCAATAAGCTATCTGAAATAGGAGCGACGTAAATTGAACAAATGTGATAGAATTTCGCTGAATTCTTATATTAACCAAAATATAAAATGATCTAATCGGGACTCTGATTCCCTATCATAGAAGTTTAGTAGTGCATTTTACTCGCCCTTCCACGCGCCTTAAGATGCCGCATAGCCCAGTACGCTATCTGAAATAGAAGCGACGTAAGTTGAACAAATGTGATAGAATTACGCTGAATTCTTATATTAACCGTAATATAAAATGATTTAATCGGGTCTCTGTTTGCCTTACCCTAGAAGTTTAATAGTGCATTTTACTCGCCATTTCATGCGCTTTGAGATGCCGCTTACCCCAATACGCATCTGAAATAGGAGCGACGTAAATTGAACAAATATGATAGAATTACGCTGAATTCTTATATTAACCGTAATATAAAATCATCTAATCGGGTCTCTGTTTGCCTTACCCTAGAAGTTTAATAGTGCATTTTACTCCCCATTTCATGCGCTTTGAGATGCCGCTTAGCCCAATACGCTATCTGCAATAGGAGCGACGCCCATTGAACAAATGTGATGGAATTTCGCTGAATTCTTAAGTTAACCATAATATAAAATGATCTAATCGGGTCTCTGATTGCCCTATCAAAGAAGTTTAATAGTGCATTTTACTCGCCAATCCACGCGCTTTACGATTCCGCCTAGCCCAGTACGCTAGCTGAAATAGGAGCGACGTAAATTGAAAAAATGTGATTGAATTACGCTGAATTTTTAAATTAACGATAATATAAAATGATCTAATCGGGTCTCTGTTTGCCCTACCCTAGAAGTTTAATAGTACATTTTACTCGCCATTTCATGCGAATTGAGATGCCGCTTAGCCCAATACGCTATCTGAAATATCAGCAACGTAAATTGAACAAATGTGAGAGACTTTCGCTGAATTCTTATATTAACCTTAATGTAAAGTGTTCTAATCGGGCCTCTGTTCGCCCTACCCTAGAAGATTAATAGTGCATTTCACTCGTCCTTTCATGCGCTTTGAGATGCCGCTTTGCCCAATTAGCTATCTGAAATAGGAGCGACGTAAATTGAACAAATGTGATAGTATTTCGCTGAATTCTTAAATTAACCATAATATAAAATGATCTAATCGGGTCTCTGTTTGCCCTACCCTAGAAGCTTAATAGTGCATTTCACTCGTCAATTCATACGCTTTGCGATGCCGCTTAGCCCAATACGCTATCTGAAATAGGAGCGACGTAAATTGAACAAATGTTATAGAATTTCGCTGAATCCTTATATTAACCAAAATATAAAATGATCTAATCGGCTCTCTGATTGCCGTATCATAGAAGTTTAGTAGTGCATTTTACTCGCCCTTCCACGCGCTTTAAGATGCAGCCAAGCCCAGTACGCTATCTGAAATACGAGCGACGTAAATTGAACAATTGTGATAGAATTTTGCTGAATTCTTAAATGAAACGTAACATAAAATGATCTAATCGGGTCTCTGTTTGCCCTACCCTAGAAGTTTAATAGTGCATTTTACTCGCCATTTCATGCGCTTTGAGATGCCGCTCAGCCCAATACGCTATATGAAATAGGAGCGACGTACATTGAACAAATGTGATAGAATTACGCTGAATTCTTAAATTAACCATTACATAAAATGATCTAATCGGGTCTCTGTTTGCCCTACCCTAGAAGTTTAATAGTGCATTTTACTCGCCATTTCATGCGCTTTGAGATGCCGCATAGCCCAATACGCTATCTGAAATAGGAGCGACGTAAATTGAACAAATGTGATAGAATTTCCCTGAAATCTTATATTAATCAAAATATAAAATGATCTAATCGGGTCTCTGATTGCCCTACCCTAGAAGATTAGTAGTGCATTTTACTCGCCATTCCACGCGCTTTAAGATGCCGCCTAGCCCAGTACGCTATCTGAAATAGGAGCGACGTAACTTGAACAAATGTGATAGAATTTCGCAGAATTCTTATATTAACCAAAATATAAAATGATCTAATCTGGTCTCTGTTCGCCCTAGCCTAGAAGTTTAATAGTGCATTTTGTTCGCCATTTCATGCGATTTGAGATGCCGCTAAGCCCAATAAGCTGTCTGAAATAGGAGCGACGTAAATTGAACAAATGTGATAGAATTTCGCTGAATTCTTATATTAACCAAAATATAAAATGATCTAATCGGGTCTCTGTTTGCCCTACCCTAGAAGTTTAATCGTGCATTTTACACGCCATTTCATACGCTTTGAGATGCCGCTTAGCCCAACACGCTATCTGAAATAGGAGCGACGTAAATTGAACAAATGTGATAGAATTTCGCTGAATTCTTAAATTAACCATAATATAAAATGATCTAATCGGGACTCTGTTCGCCCTACCCTAGAAGTTTAATAGTGCATTTCTCTCGTCATTTCATGCGCTTTAAGATGCCGCCTAGCCCAGTACGCTGTCTGAAATAGAAGCGACGTAAATTGAACAAGTGTGATAGAATCTCGCTGAATACTTATATTAACCTTAATGTAAAATGATCTAATCGGGTCTCTGTTCGCCCTACCCTAGAAGTTTAATACTGCATTTCACTCGTCATTTCATGCGCTTTGAGATGACGCTTAACCCAATACGCTATCTGAAATAGGAGCGACGTAAGTTGAACAAATGTGACAGAATTACGCTGCATTCTTATATTCATCTTAATGTAAAATGATCTCTTCGGTTCTCTGTTCACCCTACCCTAGATGTATAATAGTGCATTTCACTCGTCATTTCATGCGCTTTGAGATGCCGCATAGCCCAATACGCTATCTGAAATAGGAGCGACGTAAATTGAACAAATGTGATAGAATTTCGCTGAATTCTTATATTAACCAAAATATAAAATGATCTAATCGGGTCTCTGATTGCCCTATCATAGAAGTTTAGTAGTGCATTTTACTCGCCATTCCACGCGCTTTAAGATGCCGCCTAGCTCAGTACGCTATCTGAAATAGGAGCGACGTAAGTTGAAAAAATGTGATAGAATTTCGCTGAATTCTTTTATTAACCATAATGTAAAATGATCTGATCGGGTCTCTGTTCGCCCTAGCCTAAAAGTTTAAGAGTGCATTTCATTCGCCATTTCATGCGCTTTGAGATGCCGCTTAGCCGAATACGCTATCTGAATTAGGAGCGACGTAAATTGAACAAATGTGATAGAAATTCCCTGAAATCTGATATTATACAAAATATAAAATGATCTAATCGGGTCTCTGATTGCCCTATCATAGAAGTTTAGTAGTGCATTTTACTCGCCATTCCATGCGCTTTAAGATGCCGCCTAGCCCAGTACGCTATCTGAAATAGGAGCGACGTAAATTGAACAAGTGTGATAGAATTTTGCTGAATTCTTAAATTAACCATAATATAAAATGATCTAATCGGGTCTCTGTTCGCCCTACCATAGAAGTCTAATAGTGCATTTCACTCGCCATTCCACGCGCTTTAAGATGCCGCCGAGCCCAATACGCTATCTGAAATAGGAGCGACGTAAATTGAACAAATGTGATAGAATTTTGCTGAATTCTTAAATTAACCATAATATTAGATGATGTAATCGGGTCTCTGCTTGCCCTACCCTAGAAGTTTAATAGTGCATTTTACTCGCCCTTTCATGCGCTTTGAGATGCCGCTTAGCCCAATACGCTATCTGAAATAGGAGCGACGTAAATTGAACAAATGTGATAGAATTTCGCTGAATTCTTAAATTAACCATAATATAAACTGATCTAATCGGGTCTCTGTTCTCCCTAGCCTAGAAGTTTAATAGTGCATTTTATTCTCCATTTCACGCGCTTTAAGATGCCGCCTCGCCCAGTACGCTATTTGAAATAGGAGCGACGTAAATTGAACAAATGTGATAGAATTTTGCTGAATTCTTAAATTAACCATAATATAAAATGATCTAATCGGGTCTCTGTTTGCCCTACACTAGAAGTTTAATAGTGCATTTTGCTCGCCATTTCATGCGCTTTGAGATGCCGCTTAGCCCAATACGCTATCTGAAATAGGAGCCACGTAAATTGAACAAATGTGATAGAATTTCGCTGAATTGTTAAATTAACTATAATATAAATTGATCTAATCGGGTCACTGATTGCCCTACCCTAGAAGTTTAATAGTGCATTTTACTCGCCATTTCATGCTCTTTGAGATGCCGCTTAGCCCAATACGCTATCTGAAATAGGAGCGACGTAAATTGAACAAATCTGATAGAATTTTGCTGAATTCTTAAATTAACCATAATATAAAATGATCTAATCGGGTATCTGTTTGCCCTACCCTAGAAGCTTAATATTTCATTTTACTCGCCATTTCATGCGCTTTGAGCTGCCGCTTAGCCCAATACGCTATCTGAAATAGGAGCGACTTAAGTTGAAGAAATGTGATAGAATTTCGCTGAATTCTTTTATGAACCATAATGTAGAATGATCTAATCGGGTCTCTGTTCTCCCTAGCCTAGAAGTTTAATAGTGCATTTTATTCTCCATTTCATGCGCCTTGAGATGCCGCATAGCCCAATACGCTATCTGAAATAGGAGCGACGTAAATTGAACAAATGTGATAGAATTTCCCTGAAATCTTATATTAAACAAAATATAAAATGATCTAATCGGGTCTCTGATTGCCCAATCATAGAAATTTAGGAGTGCATTTTACTCGCCATTTCATAGGCTTTGAGATGCCGCTTAGCACTATACGCTATCTGAAATATGAGCGACGTAAATTGAACAAATGTGATAGAATTTCGCTGAATTCTTATATTAACCTTAATGTAAAATGATCTAACCGGGTCTCTGTTCGCCCGTCCCTAGAAGTTTAATGTTGCATTTCACTCGTCATTTCATGCGCCTTGAGATGCCGCCTAGCCCAGTACGCTATCTTAAATAGGAGCGACGTAAATTGAACAAATGTGATAGAATTACGCTTAATTCGTATATTAACCCAAATATAAAATGATCTAATCGAGTCTCTGATTGCCCTATCATCGAAGTTTGATAGTGCATTTCACTCGCCATTCCACGCGATTTAAGATGCCGCCTAGCCTAGCACGCTATCTGAAATAGGAGCGACGTAAGTTGAACAAATGTGATAGAATTACGCTGAATTCTTAAATTAACCATAATATAAAATGATCTAATCGAGTCTCTGATTGCCCTACCCTAGAAGTTTAATAGTGCATTTTACTTGTCATTTCATGCGCTTTGAGATGCCGCTTAGCCTAATACGCTATCTGAAATAGGAGCGATATAAGTTGAACAAATGTGATAGAATTTCGCTGAACTCTTTTATTAACCATAATGTAAAATGATCTAATCGGATCTCTGTTCGCCCTAGCCTAGAACTTTAATAGTGCATTTTATTCGCCATTTCATACGCTTTGAGGTGCCGCTTTGCCCAATACGCTATCTGAAATAGGAGCGACGTAAATTGAACAAATGTGATAGAATTTAACTGAATTCTTATATTAACCAAAATATAAAATGATCTAATCGGGTCTCTGATTGCCCTAGCATAGAAGTTTAATAGTGCATTTTACTCGCCATTCCGCGCACTTTAAGATGCCGCATAGCCCAGTTCGCTATCTGAAATATGAGAGACGTAAATTGAACAAATGTGATAGAATTTCGCTGAATTCTTATATTAACCAAAATATAAAATGATCTAATCGGGTCTCTGTTTGCCTTATCCTAGAAGTTTAATAGTGCATTTCACTCGTCATTTCATGCGCTTTGAGATGCCGCTAAGCACAATAAGCTATCTGGAATAGCAGCGACGTAAATTGAACAAATGTGATAGGATTTCTCTGAATTCTTATATTAAAAAAAATATAAAATGATCTAATCGGGTCTCCGATTGCCCTATCATAGAAGTTTAGTACTGCATTTTACTCGCCATTCCACGCGCTTTACGCTGCCGCCTAGTCCAGTACGCTATCTCAAGCAGGAGCGGCGGAAGTTGAACAAATGTGATAGAATTACGCTGAATTCTTATATTAACCGTAATATAAAATGATCTAATCGGGTCTCTGTTTGCCCTACCCTAGAAGTTTAACAGTGCATTTTACTCGCCATTTCATGCGCTTTGAGATGCCGCATAGCCCAATACGCTATCTGAAATAGGAGCGACGTAAATTGAACAAATGTGATAGAATTTCACTGAATTCTTATATTAACCAAAACATAAAATGATCTAATCGGGTCTCTGATTGCCCTAGCATAGAAGTTTAATAGTGCATTTTACTCGCCATTCCGCGCGCTTTAAGATGCCGCATAGCCCAGTTCGCTATCTGAAATATGAGAGACGTAAATTGAACAAATGTGATAGAATTTCGCTGAATTCTTATATTAACCAAAATATAAAATGATCTAATCGGGTCTCTGTTTGCCTTATCCTAGAAGTTTAATAGTGCATTTCACTCGTCATTTCATGCGCGTTGAGATGCCGCTAAGCACAATAAGCTATCTGGAATAGCAGCGACGTAAATTGAACAAATGTGATAGAATTACGCCGAATTCTTATATTAACCGTAATATAAAATGTTCTAATCGGGTCTCTGTTTGCCCTACCCTAGAAGTTTAATAGTGCATTTTATTCGCCATTCCATGCGCTTTGAGATGCCGCTTGGCCCAATTCGCTATCTGAAATAGGAGCGACGTAAATTGAACAAATGTGATAGAATTTTGCTGAATTCTTAAATTAACCATAATATTAGATGATGTAATCGGGTCTCTGCTTGCCCTACCCTAGAAGTTTAATAGTGCATTTTACTCGACATTTCATGCGCTTTGAGATGCCGCATAGCCCAATACGCTATCTGAAATAGGAGCGACGTAAATTGAACAAATGTGATAGAATTTTGCTGAATTCTTAAATTAACCATAATATAAACTGATCTAATCGGGTATCTGTTTGCCCTACCCTAGAAGCTTAATATTGCATTGTACTCGCCATTTCATGCGCTTGGAGATGCCGCTTAGCCCAATACGCTATCTGAAATAGGAGCGATAGAAATTGAACAAATGTGATAGAATTTCGCTGAATTCTTATATTAACCAAAACATAAAATGATCTAATCGGGTCTCAGATTGCCCTATAATAGAAGTTTAATAGTGCATTTTACTCGCCATTCCACGCGCTTTATGCTGACGCCTAGCCCAGTACGCTATCTGAAATTGGAGCGACGTAAATTGAACAAATGTGATAGAATTTCGCTGAATTCTTATATTAACCAAAATATAAAATGATCTAATCGGGTCTCTGATTGCCCTATCATAGAAGTTTAATAGTGCATTTTACTCGACATTCCGCGCGCTTTAAGATGCCGCCTAGCCCAGTACGCTATCTGAAATAGGAGCGACGTAAATTGAACAAATGTGTTTGAATTTTGCTGAATTCTTAAATTAACCATAATATAAAATGATCTAATCGGGTCTCAGTTTGCCCTACCCTAGAAGTTTAATAGTGCGTTTTACTCGCCATTTCATGCGCTTTGAGATGCCGCTTAGCCCAATACGCTATCTGAAATAGGAGCGACGTAAGGTGACCAAATGTGATGGAATTTCGCTGAATTCTTATATTAACCAAAATATAAAATGATCTAATCGGGTCTCTTATTGCCCTATCATAGAAGCTTAATAGTGCATTTTACTCGCCATTCCACGCGCTTTAATGTGCCGCCTAGCCCAGTACGCTATTTGAAATACGAACGACGTAAATTGAACAAAAGTGATAGAATTTTGCTAAATGATTAAATTAACCAAAATATAAAATGATCTAATCGGGTCTCTTATTGCCCTATCATAGAAGCTTAATAGTGCATTTTACTCGCCATTCCACGCGCTTTAATGTGCCGCCTAGCCCAGTACGCTATTTGAAATACGAACGACGTAAATTGAACAAAAGTGATAGAATTTTGCTAAATGATTAAATTAACCAAAATATAAAATGATCTAATCGGGTCTCTGATTGCCCTATCATAGAAGTTTAATAGTGCATTTTACTCGTCATTCCACGCGCTTTAAGCTGACGCCTAGCCCAGTACGCTATCTGAAATAGGAGCGACGTAAATTGAACAAATGTGATAGAATTTTGCTGAATTCTTAAATTAGCCATAATATAAAATGGTCTAATCGGGTCACTGCTTGTCCTACCCTAGAAGTTTAATAGTGCATTTTACTCGTCATTTCATGCGCTTTGGGATGCCGCTTTGCCCAATACGCTATCTGAAATAGGAGCGACGTAAATTGAACGAATGTGATAGTATTTCGCTGTATTCTTAAATTAACCATAATATAAAATGGTCTAGTCGGGTCTCTGTTTGCCCTACCCTAGAACTTTAATAGTGCATTTTACTCCTCATTTCATGCGCTTTGAGATGCCGCTTAGCCCAATACGCTATCTGCAATAGGAGCGACGTAAATTGAACGAATGTGATAGTATTTCGCTGAATTCTTAAATTAACCATAATATAAAATGATCTAGTCGGGTCTCTGTTTGCCCTACCCTAGAACTTGAATAGTGCATTTTACTCCTTATTTCATGCGCTTTGAGATGCCGCTTAGCCCAATACGCTATCTGAAATAGGAGCAATAGAAATTGAACAAATGTGATAGAATTTCGCTGAATTCTTATATTAACCAAAATATAAAATGATCTAATCGGGTCTCTGATTGCCCTATCATAGAAGTTTAATAGTGCGTTTTACTCGCCATCTCATGCGCTTTGAGATGCCGCTTAGCCCAATACGCTATCTGAAATAGGAGCGACGTAAGGTGAACAAATGTGATAGAATTTCGCTGAATTCTGAAATTAACTATAATATAAAATGATCTAATCGGGTCTCTGTTTGCCCTACCCTAGAAGTTTAATAGTGCATTTCACTCGCCATTCCACGCGCTTTAAGATGCCGCTTAGTCCAGTACGCTATCCGAAATAGGAGCGACGTAAATTGAACAAATGTGATGGAATTACGCATAATTCTTATATTAACATTAACATAAATGATCTAATCGGGTCTCTGATTGCCCTATCATAGAAGGCTAATAGTGCATTTTACTCGCCATTCCACGCGCTTTAAGATGCCGCCTCGCCCAGTACGCTATCTGAAATAGGAGCGACGTAAATTGAACAAATGTGATAGAATTTTGCTGAATTCTTAAATTAACCATAATATAAAATGATCTAATCGGGTCTCTGTTTGCCCTACCCTAGAAGTTTAATAGTGCATTCTATTCGCCATTCCATGCGCTTTGAGATGACGCTTGGCCCAATTCGCTATCTGAAATAGGAGCGACGTAAATTGAACAAATGTGATAGGATTTCGCTGAATTCTTATATTAACCCAAAATATAAAATGATCTAATCGGGTCTCTGATTGCCCTATCATAGAAGGCTAATAGTGCATTTTACTCGCTATTCCACGCGCTTTAAGATGGCGGCTAGCCCAGTAGGCTAGCTGAAATAGGAGTGACGTAAATTGAAACAAAACTGATAGAATTTGCTGAATGATTAAATTAACCATAATATAAAATGATCTAATCGGGTTTCTGTTCGCCCTACCCTAGAAGTTTAATAGTGCATTTCACTCGTCATTTCATGCGCTTTGAGATGCCGCTTAGCACTATAATCTATCTGAAATTGGAGCGACGTAAATTGAATTAAATGTGATAGAATTTCGCTGAATTCTTATATTAACCAAAATATAAAATGATCTAATCGGGTCTCATATTGCCCTATCATAGAAGTTTCATAGTGCATTTTACTGGCCCTTCCACGCGCTTTAAGATGCCGTCTAGCCCAGTACGCTATCTGAAATAGGAGCGACGTAAGTTGAACAAATGGGACACTATTACGCTGCATTCTTATATTAACCATAATATAAAATGATCTAATCGGGTCTCTGTTTGCCCTACCCTAGAAGTTTAATAGTGCATTTTACTCGCCATTCCACGCGCTTTAAGATGCCGCCTAGCCCAGTACGCTATCTGAAAT